>KK121492.1:455227-473365 GCA_000611955.2 Stegodyphus mimosarum | reverse complement strand
TAAATTATTCTGTACAGCATTAACATTTTTATAAGTGCACATTATAGAAAAGTGATTTTTCTTTTTACAGTACATGCAAATCTTATTATAAGCAGGTGATTTTTCTTTTTACAATACATGCAAATCTTATTATAAGCAGGACAGTTGTATAATTTATGAAAAGTTCCACATTTTCTACATGGTTTTGGGTTATTGTACATATTTCCTTGATAATTTGAAGATGATTTAATACCTTGTTGCTTTTGTTTTACATGATATTTTTTCTTACGAGGCAAGACTTTTTTCCCCTAAAGGTGGAATTTTATTCTGTTTGATCACTTCAGTTTTATTTTCTTCAGTTAAAGCTTTCAGCTGAAGGTCTGCTAATTCAGAAGCTTAACACATTTTAATATATTTCTCCTAGTGTTAACTGATCTTCCCTTAATAATCTATTTTTAAGATTTTTATTTAGAATTCCACTTACTATTCTATCTCTTATTAAACTATCTTTTAAGTCTGCCAATCCACAATTGATATGTAATTTCTTTAAATCTGTTAAAAAATCATCAAACTACTCACCTACATGTTGTGTTCGACAGAAAAATATATGTCTATCAACACTTTCATTTGCTTTCGGTATGCAATAATTTTCGAAAGCTTCAATTACTTTATCAACATCCTTCTTATCTTCTTCTCTTAAATTAAAAGAATTAAACTTTTCAAGTGTTTCTTCACCAATAATATGCAATAAAATAGCTACTTTGATTTCAGATGATTTAGTAATACCACCAGGTGCTAATATGTAAATCTGGAATTTGTGTTTCCATTTCTTCCAATTTTTGCTTAAATTACCTTCAAAATTTAGATTACTTGGTGGCTTTAATCCATCCATATTTAATTAAAAACTTTAAATAGTTTATACATATGCACTTTTAGCCACTTCAAATAAAAATAATCAACGAACTTACCAGCTATGGAAGTTTCGATTTCACTGTAAATAACTTAACATCGTGTTTTTGTTTAGAATATCTTTACAGTCATTCACAAGTAATGCTACATTGTTCTTTAAAAAAAATTTTTTCTTTTTTAATCTATCCTACGGACTGCGCCATGTATCATTTTTATATGTTTGATAAGTGTTGAATGATGATTACGAGATATGCACAAACATTGTTTATTCTGACAGACAGATTAATAATAATAGATACAGTTACATATATAACAGTTACAAAGACCTAGTAATGCCCTAAGAAAGTCACTTCGTTTATCTGGTAGAATGGGGAAGTGTCATATACTGTGTATTGATGCCACTAAACCAAGTTGTTCTTTTCAGTCATTCTGCTTTCTGTCTGTTTTGGTTCACAGTGTGGCAAAACAGACAGGAAGAGGCATACAGAAATGGTGTTTTGTTATACCATAGCAATACCAGGCCACATATTTCTGTGTGTATTTTCTGTGTTAAGCCTTTTCTCCTGTGTACTATCATCTGTTAAGTTTCTGAGCAGTATTACCAGCTTTATCCAGTCATGAGTTTTTTTTTTTTTTTTTTTTTGGTGACTTTTTTTGGGTATATATTAGCTTATAATCTTAGATATTTTGCTTTCTTACTTTCTTTAATAATATACACTGTTGGCCACCGCAAATGCAACACCCTGAAGGAAGCATGCAAATAACATGAAATTTACAACATGCATTAGTGGAGGTGAGATATGCAAATGATTAGAATTTCAGCACAGATGCATATCACGCATGCCTGTGGTGTCACTTCAAAGTGGTATTTAAGGCTTGGAGTTTTTGATGATTTCAAGTTCGGCAATTGTATTTTTCTTGTGGTTAAAAAAAAAAGGGTCAATTATGCCTCGTAGTAAACAATGATCATCGTTTGATCAAGTATCCCAAGTGGCCTACTGAGAGTGTGGATTATCTTTCAGGGAAATCGGTAGTCATGTTGGATGAAACCATACAACTGTAATGCAGATATGTGATCGTTGGATGCAGGAGGATACAACGGACCGACGTGTTCGATCGCATCCACCTCAGTGCGCCACTTCACGTGATGACAGAAACATTGTGCGCATGGCAGTGACGGATTGCTCAGTCACATCATGAACCATAGCATAGCACATTCAGTCTGTAATGTATCATTCAGTGTCTGCGCATACCATTCGACACCGTTTACAGCAGAGTGGTCTGTCCGCAAGACGTCCATTGCTTCGTCTACCCTTGACGTAGAACCACAGACGTCTCTGCCGCCAGTGGTGCGATGGAAAAAGGATGTGGATGGCAGAATGGAATGAAATTGTCTTTACTGATGAATCACGCTTCTGTCTGCAACACCATGATGGTTGGATTCAAGCTGGAGACACACCGTGGAGAGAGGATGCTGAACAGCTGCGTTATGCACCTTCATACTGGTTCTGCACCCAGTATTATGGTATGGGGTGGTATTGGATATCACTCTCACACTCCTCTAGTACGCATTGCCGGTACTTTAAACAGTTAGTGCTACATTTCTGAGGTGTTGGAGCCAGTTGTCCTTCCTTACTTTCAGGGCTTGCTAACAGCCATTTCAACAGGATAATGCGCGACCACATGTGGTGCGCATTGTCCAAGGGTTCTTTGTCAATTGCCAGATTGAATTGCTTCTCTGGCCGGCTCACTCTCCAAATCTTTCGCTGATAGAAAACATGTGGTCCATGATTGCTGAACGATTGACCCAGATTACATCCCAAGCTGCCCCACCAGATCAACTTTGGCAACCTGTGGAAGCTGCTTGGTCTGCTGTATCACAAGAACACATCCAAAGTCTCTTTGAATCACTGCCGAGATGTGTGGTAGCGGTGATCTCCAACAATGGCGGCTACTCTGGCTACTGATTCTGGAGGGAATCGCACTTCACAGAAGTCTATAAATTTAATCATTTGATACTTGGTCAACATGTTATCTACTAAATAAATTTTCTGTGATATCTCTTGTCTTTCTTGATGTTGCAATTTGGGTTGCCAGCAGTGTAAATGTCATCTTGATGAATGTAAGCTTATGAAAATAGGTACTAAAATAAGTAATTATACAAATTTAGCTAATAAATGCTGTTTAAATACATGTCTGTACTTTCTTCCAAGACTAAAAAAAGAAAAATTTTTTTTAAATCCAAATTTAGGCTTCCAGATGCCCATATTCGGGGGGAGACATACATTATTCAAAATTTTATGACTCTAGGTACCGTTGTTTTATCACTATGTGAGAAACATACATACATTTATGCAGATTCTTTATTATTTTATTTCTTTAAATATAATAATACCAGGCTGGAATATTTGGTGGCAACAATTTAAAAGTGATTCACTGTTTATAGTGAATCAATGCAGAAAGGCCAAAATGAAATTAATAGCCCTTCTGGAGAAATTGCCCCTTTGGGCTAAAACGGAAGAATGGATGCACCCATAGGGTTACTAAAGGGGATTAATAAATTTATTAATAACAATTTAACTTGTTTGAAAATAAATATTTTATTATTTTTGCAATAAAAAGTCAATACTTAAATAACATAAACATTTAGTGAAGAGTGTGGTACAGTTCTTATTCATTTATAATATGTTAATCTGTGTTGATGATATAGATTCAGTTTTGTTTTCTGCTCTTTTAGAATAAATATATTACTTTTTTATGATTATTGCTATTAGAAACTGAAATTTGCTTTTAAAATCCATCTAAGTTCATAGATGTTAAAGCAGAGTTCATAACAAGTATGGAAATATGTATACATGTTATCAAAGAAAGTTATTGCAAACATACAAATGAAGCTAAATATGCATGTAATGAAAATATTAAAATTATTATTCAGAGCTGTGTCTACATATCTTTTTGTCTGAAGCAAGGGGGTAAATGTGTGGCCTTATAATGCAATGCAAAGTGTCTGGCCATTTGATGATAAAAAAATAAATAAAAAAAGAGATTAATAATAATAATAATAAAAAGAGGAAGAAATAATGCATTATGCAGACACACATGTGCATAATAAAAGTTAATTAATGGTGCAGATATATCTGTACACTTTAAAATTAATTAAATATAACTATTATTTCGTATGATAATATTCAATCATATCCTTGTATATTTAGAAAATGATTGAATTAGTTTCAAAATGAAAAGCGCTAAAAATTTCTTTTTGATAAATGGCATATAAAATTCATTTAAGTCAGAATCACTCTTAAAACCAATTCATGTAAAAGAATTCTATGCTGCCTAGCCATCTAGCTGTGACTTCCTGAATTTTTAGATTAGCATTAAATACTAGAGAAAATTATAAACTATATGTAAAAATAAAATAAATATTAGAAAACAAAAGAATATCAATAAAAGATCATACTTATATCAATATATTATAAAATACATTTATTTTACTAAAATCACGTGTAAAATACGTGTAATCAATTATGCTTCAGTTTTGTAGCTATTTTGAAGTAGATATGTTTAACTATATGAAGTAATGTATATATAAAATATATAACTAATATTTAAAGTGTAACATAATTTTTCAAGCTTCTTTTATAACATCATTTTCTTGCTTCTAACAAAGCAAAACAATCAATATTTTTTGTAAATTGATCATTTAATCCATGTCTATAGACAGACTAGCCATGTTCGAAAGTTTTTTTGTGACGAAGTGAAGAACTTGTATAATTTATATTTATTTATTTTATTTTTTCATTTTTTAAAGTTTGCTGAAGCTTTTTTTGCCATTAGCAACAGTAACTGGCAACATTAAATATATTTTTAATGCTGCTTTCAAATTTGGGTACAGCTGAACTAAGCTACGTTCATAAATTACTTTTAAAAGGTTCTAGCTGCTTTTGTTTTGGGAATTGCAAAATGGCATGGTTTTTAAAGCTAGATATTTCTCATTGAATTTCTGTGTCATTTCTAGCATTTGGATATTTACTAAATTTCTGCATTATTTATTATCATTTGGATATTTAAGTGCTAAGTTTTAAAATTATTTAAATCTGATAACAGTAATTTTTCAACAAACATAAAACAAAAATCATAGCATATTTTAATTTTTCGTATTTTCATTTCACTTGCAAGATTGGAACATCTAATACTTCTTTAAATTCTACTGTGGAAAAAAGAAAAGAAAAGAAAAAAAAAAACATTTTTCTGAAAAATTCTTTTTCTTATCAACTGATTTTTGATAATCTGATTTGTTAACTTTTTTTTTTCCCTTTTCAAAATCTGTTGTATATTTGTCTCTAAAGCTAAATTTTGACATTTCTCAAAAGTTCTGGAAATATTCTATCATCTGCTGTAAGGAAAGACATATTTCACTATTAAGCATATGGCTTTATATAGAGTTTTTTATTGTAAGGTTTTATTCTGTCTTTGTAGTATTAAATTTCATGCAAGTAACATACACGAGTATCATAAAAGTGATAAAATATACAAAATGCTATTTTGAAGCAAATCACAACACTGCAAAACATTATTATTTAATGCCATATCTCTTAATAACTGGGTTACTTTGGTTATTTGTAGCTATAGTGCTTTAACAGCATTTGGTTCTTGGATGTTCATCTTATACCCATGTTACCTACTTTGAAAACAAGAACACTGTCTTAAAAAAATAAGAATAACACATTTAATTTATCAGTGGTTAATAGATTACAACATTGGCATATATCTATCCATTTAAAATTGTTTAGTTTGTAATGGAAATTGGTCTATAATGGAAAAATTCCATAGTTAAATATGAGTTGTGGTTTTGTAAAGCTTTTGCAAAAAATTTTTGCTGCAATTAATTTGTTCAAGCTCAGAATTCATAATAGGTCAAAAGAAAAGGGAAGCACCTCAAAGTGAAACATACTGTTAGGCAAAGGAACAACCTTGTGTTTGGCATAGATTTTAACTAAGATTATTTCAAGGGCAAACAGGTGCAGGCCACTCTTCATCAGAAGCAAAGAAATTCTGCCTAAAGTTTTAATGATTCTTTTGGCAGAATTTCTTTACTTCTGATGAAGAGGGTCCTGTACCTGTTTGTCTGTGAAAGCGATAGTCTTGGTTGAAATCTATGCCAAACCAAAAGTTGTTCCTTTACCTAACGGTATGTCCATAACAGCTCTTAATTTGTACTAATAATCCTATGTAGTTTGTAATACCATTGTAAATTGAACATGATTTTCATATTAAAACCATTCCTAAAATCATCCTGACATGTTTCCATGCTAGTTCGAATTCTGTTAAGTACACTGAATTTTATTTTTTCTTCATTTCATTTTTCTTCGCCTTCAACCCTCTGACTGCTAAATTTTTGGACCAAAATCGTTTCAAAAAAAATGTTTTTTTTTTGGGGGGGGGTATATTTTAAATCTGTATATATTGGAAAATTGAAATATGCATTTTTCTTTCTAGAAAAGATTTTTTATGTAAATTTTTATCATGAGAAACTAAGCTGTAAGAAAAAACAGTTTCAGATGTTATCACACAAAATTTTTTTTAAAATAAATTTCAATTGAATTACAGTTAATTTCTATTTATTACATAATATAAAAAAGTAAAATGTATGAAACTTAAAGAAAGTATAATGCACTGAGGAAAAAATACTTTAGAAATGTAGTTTAGTATAATAGAGTTTAAAACAGAGTCCAATTTCACAGCCTTTGCACCAGATTCGTGTTTCTTTGTGATCCCCCCCCTTTGCATCTTTCTCTTTTTGCATTTGCATCTTTCTTTCATCAATCACTTTCTAGCAGCCATTTCAGATTAGAGAAAGGGGACAAGCATAGTGAAGTTTGAGTGGTAAATACCAAGTACCTTCAAATGCCACAATTTAGTGGACAATTAACAACATCTGTTAGTCAAAACCTAAATTAAACATATAATACTATATATAATTTATTTCACTGCTTAAATGGGGAAAAGGCAGGATGCGTTTCTCAATGAAGGTAGAAAAACACACGCCTATGAAAATTGTGGGATGAGCAAAATATCCTACATTTGAGTTGCCTGTGGAAATCGCAGGATGAGCAGCCAGAGTGTTAACATAGGTCTATAAATAATTTCTTTCAACATGATTAAGTAAAATTTTGTACTTTCATTTTAAGAGATATTCCTGACTGTGAAATTTTTCTCATCAATCTACTAAATAATAATTCTCTGATCCATATTTTCTCTTAATCTTCATTTCTACAAATCGCTGAGTATAGTTTTCGAATCACTTGAATACAAGGCTTATAATATTATACATGAAAGGTCACTCCTAAAGCAGATATCCTCATGTGCTTCACTATAATCAATTAATCAATCAACCAGACTACAATTTGCATACTTTTCATCAGTCAAATGAATTTGTATTGCAAGTAATCCTTATTTGAGCTTGAGCAGAATACCTAGTTCAAAGAAGCCTATTAACTCATGATATGCCAATAATTGAAATTTGAGAATAATCTGTTTGTCAGACAATATTTTAATGTTATTATTCTTATCATATCATTGCAATATAAGCATAGTTTTAAAATTAATAAGACTTAATTATGCTTCATGTATTAGCTTTACTTTTACCATGCTTCCATATGTTCAATTTTGTGACTATGTTAGGTGTTTGAGACTAATTTTTATTCGCTGCAGTAAACGAGTATGCTATCTGGTTTAACTAAGCTTAGTGTTTAATCTCAGTTTTTTTTAAAAAATAATCTTTTAACTAAACAGCCCTATTGCATTCTTTTGCTTCTTTATCTATACATTTTAATTTTTTCAAAACTGTATTTTTAAAAATTTCATGAGAAAGATATATATATTATATGTAACAAAACTATTTAAAATATGTTTTATATATGTATACATACATATATATATATATAAACTATGTTTTAAATAGTTTTGTTACATATACATATATATATATATACATATACAAAGTGAAAAGCAGTTCTGTACTGATAACAGTAACAAATGGTAGAAATAATGCGAAGTAAAATAAAAGATGCATTTAAATTCATTCCATATTGAATTTGGAATAAAGCACATGTAAATACAAGATAGGATAAAAATAGAAGCACAATGGCAAGCTGCAGGGAGCAAAATATGCCAAAACCAAAAATGAAAACGAAATTTACATCTTTTGCTGCATCATCATCAGAGGTATGATGATGGTGACGATGCAGCAAAAGATGTAAATTTCATTTTCATGATGCTTTCGGAGCAAATAAATAACATAAAAAATAAAATACATTTATAATAAATAAATAACATTAAAAACATTTATAAAGCTTACTATGTTAGAGTAAATTAAACATGAATTATCTTCAATATATTAGTTCCAAATAATATGTGTTATGTAGTGCTCAGTTTTTTTTTAGAATAAATTAATGTTTTTTATTCTTCTCTGAGTTTAGCTGGACTGTTTATAGCACAGAATGCTTTTGATACTTCTTGATGTATTCCAAAATTGAAAGTTAATAAAATAATTTATATTTTAAAATGAATTTCTAAATTTCTACAGTGAAGTTGATACTCCTTCCAATTGTTCATCAGAGGTAAATTCACTTGCCTCATCCTTATCTTGGCTATGTGATTAGTAATAAAGTAGTACAATATATGAATAAAATATAATAAATATAACTCTATTTTTGTGCCATGAAAGAAATATAATAACATGCCGAGTATGTAGCATTTCTAAAATGTTACTTTACTTTGCCATTAACAACATAAAATCTTGTATTATCTTGTTGCATAAATCTTCTATGGCTTGTATGGCCAAAGACTTACATGGTCTTGAAACCTCTGGGTTTTTCTGAGTGGTATACGAGCAGTGGCTGTACCTTGCAGCCGCTGCTCACGTTTGCACACTACGATGATCAGCCTATCTTTCATGGACCTGGCATCTTTTTTTCTTCTGCTGTTATGTAAATTTTGCTTGGCATCTTCTTTCAGAAGAGCCCTGTCTCATCACAGCTGAATGCCTTTTGGGAGATATATCCTTTGGCTTTGACCAATTCAGCAAAGGTATATACAAATTGTTAAGCTGCCTTAAAATCACAGCTTGCTGCCTCACTATGTCTGAGTGAATGCCAATTCTTTTTTGGAAATTCTTGAACCACCCTCAACTGGCTTCGAACTTCTGTGAAACTTCCTGTGCTGAAGTAGCTGGACTCCACTGCAGAAAATCTGTGTAAATGACTCATGTCTGCTCACAAATTATATTATGTTTCACTGTGTCTCCAGCGAGCAGCTTCAGTGACAACCAACAGACTCTCCATCTTTTCATGGACAGAGTTGCAAAGCTTTGAAATAATTTTAACACTCTCAGCTGGAGTTACAGCCTCTATTGAGTCCTTCTGCTTCAGAATAATACATATCGTAGAAGTTTTGCATTCATACTGCATTGCCAAGTCTTTTAAGCCTTGCTTATGTTTGTCTACTATCTCAGGGTTTAATTAAATAGATATCATCCTTTTTTTTCCCTTATCACTATTCTTTACACTCATCTTCTTGGGACTTATGGCTATATGACAAATAAAGTAGTCAAATAACTGTCTGTGCCAATAAAAAAATGCAAAATTTTTAAGATATGGTAGAAATGCTTCTGCAGCGAGGTGAATTGAAATAGCAGGTGAGTCTGAGTAGTAGTGACATCACAGTCAGTTTATTTATTATTATCAGTTTATTACAGAACTCTCAAATCTATTGGTGGTTCAGATTTAAGTGTCTTGTGTGCGCCAAATGCTGTGACATCACTGGCACTAGCTTGTATCTCAAATTTTGATGAAAAATTGACTTCAGGCCAAACATTGGGTCTAAAGACTGCTCTTTGGATCTAAAGATTGCTCTTATCTTAAAAACTCGTATGTTGAGGTATCTCAAGGTACTACTGTGTAATCAAAGAACTATGATTTTATAAAATTTGAAATGTGAATTTATGTGCATACATTTGCTTATATGATAAAAATTCAGATAGTTCATTTATTCTAATGTTAGCATAACCAAACATTTCTATAGATCAATTTGAAACAAATAGCAGTGGATAAAGTTATTACCTATAACAGGATGAACTGTTTTTATGACATATGGAAGACCAGCATATTCTTGAGCAAATTAAGATAATATTTTAGCTCAACACTGTATTTCTTGAATATTTATTTACATTTTAATTCCATTTAGCTTAGATATGTATTTTTTTCTGTTCAGAGGCTATTATCCAAAGGGAGGTGGTGAAGTTGTTATCAGTGTTACTCCAGTCTCTAAGCATTTAAATCCAATTGAATTATTAAAGCCTGCTGAAGTTGTTGACATTAAAGGAAGATCTTTTGTTGCTGGTGTACTGCCTGTAAAAGTATGAAATAATCCCATTAGTTTTCTAAAAAATGTCCTTTGTGTACATCTTGCCTGATTTTTGCTAATTATTGTTAAGTACACTGTAATGTTGTTAAAGGAAATTTTTAATTATTTCCCTATAATAATGTAATACAAAGTCTTAAGTCTGAGCCACTGGCCAAAAATAAGTAAATAAAATAAAATACTGTATATTAATAAAAGACTTACAAAATCTAGGGAGAATATAATGCCAACAAAAAGAAGCTGGTGTGCTGTAAATGCAATTTTTCTCTATATTAACTGAGATTCTTTGCTTGCCATTTTCAAACAACTGCTGGCTAAGGAGCCACATGGTTGCCAATGGCAATATATTAATTGATGTTTTACTAATGTTGGCCCAATTCAGCCTTGAATAGTTGGGAGAGCATTTTTCCATCTGACCTAAACAATAAGTGAAGCCTCAATGCTGCCATGTCTACATGTCATCTTACTAGATGTAAACTGATTATCTAAATATGGAATTGCTCAAGCCCAGTGATTCCGGTTTCAAACTTTGTATTGTATATGCTTGTAGAGAGATAACTGTAATTCCTCCTCATTTATTTGGTTAGATTTTAATAGCAAAGCACTAAATGGCAATCAGGCCCACCAGCGGCCAAGCACTAAAGTCACTGAACACTGGTAGTTCAGCCGAGGTTTGAATTCCGCAAACGGGCTGGCTGCATGGTTGTTTTCATGGTTTTCTCCATGAGTAATATGTATACGAGCCAGTTTCCCTAAGAAAGTCATTCATGATGGCATCCCTTCACTTAGGGAGATAGCCCTCGAGGCTTTGCCGTATTTAAATAAACCAAACCAATTCAATGGCAGTCGAGGATGGATGACCTCCTAAGCAAAATTGATTTGTATTTATATAATTCATGTAAATAAATACAAAAGTTCGGAAACTCTTTGCAGCCATCCTGTTTAAGTATCAGGAATTAAACTAGGGCTGAAATATCAGCATTTAATTGTAGATCATTAACTGCTAAGGGGGCATTAGCTGTAATTGGTAGTAATTTGCATTTTTTGTTTCTTTGTGAATTTTTAAAGCTCTAAATTCATTAAAAAAATTTTTCAACCGAAAAAAAAAATTGAATTCTTGTATCTTAATCATTTTACTACCAATTTATTTTTTACACATGACTGTAATATTTTTATGTTGTACATTGTTTTGTAATTTTATGAAGCACACATTTAATGAAATCTTAATTCCCTCTTCCCAATATATGTTTCTCTACACTGGTGGACAAAGCTGTCATAAATTTTTAATGGAGTACATATATACCAACAAATCATGAATTTGCTAGGATGTATATGATCCATTGGTATTGAAAGGATTAGATGCATTTTAGAAGCAGCATTTAAATCATGCATGTACTATAGTTAGCTCTTCATTTCATTTGGTAGTGTGTTAAATATCGTAATTTAAAATATAAAATTCTATAATATATTCGAAGAATATTCTTTTGCAATTTATATATGATTTATCAAACCACAACTTGTGTCGTAGTGACAGTTTTTCTGTAAAAAATCATTTAAAAGAATAAGTCTGCTATTTTAAAGTGAAATTGTTTAAGCTGCACATTACTTTAGAAAGTAGTTGTTCAGAATGAGATAGAATGAGTACAACGGGTACCTGGATGCACAAGGGAAGGACAAATAAGATGTGAAATATGAATATATTTTTAAAAGTGACAAATTTCATAATTTTGCACAGCTGACATTATGCTAGTCAACAATTGTTTTGTACATTTTAACTGCTTCTTAACACCATTTAATGAATGCCATTTCTTCTGCCCAAAATTAAATACTTTTGAAAATGATAGCTGGAAGCCATAAAGCCATTTTCCAACACGAATGCCTTTCTTTTTCATGCAGCTTTTAATGTTGCACTTTCATATGCTTTCACCATTAATATATAGAGGCATTTTGTGATAATTTTTGCTTATTCCATTATGGGATAAAATTCCTTTTTCTTGAAATAATATTGCATATCATAGTCAGCTTCTTTTTTGAGTTATGCCTAAGCAGAATTTATGTGGCATCAGTGCACAGGAAACAAAAACCTGTTTGAAGCTGTATTAGCTGTAATTGTGGAAACTGAATGTAAGAATGCCACCAAGAACTACATGCAAAAAATAAATGTAAATGAGAAACTGCATACAAGAAGTAAATGTAAGTGTGATTTTGTTATATTCTATTTTTGTCATTTCCAAATCTTTTCTGCTTGATGATATTTTTTTCATGCTGCACAACTTGTTCTTCGTGACTGTATTTCATCATGGTTGCTATATCGCATAAGAACTTTACCAACTAGCAAATTAATGTGTAACATTTTTGCAGAGTTGTGTAATATTGTGAAAAGTCAAGAACAATTTACGTAGCATTTACTTATATATTATTGCAAATGAGATCAGTCATGGAAATGCAACTTTCACAAATGCAAAGAGAATATGAATAAGAAACTGGTTTCAATAAAAGAAGCAGGCTCACACATACTGCAATAGTGTAATTTGTTTAATGATGGTGCAGTGTATTGGCAATATTCAAATTGTGATACTAACAGCATAGCAAATTGTGATGTAATAAATTGGAAAAATTGCTTTTCAAGAAATTTGGAATTATGAAAGTACATTGTTATAGTTTATTTACAGAGAAAAAACAGTACTAGCCATATATTTTCACTTAAGTGGGTTTTGAAGGTAATTATTGCAAGACTAAACAGACTTTAGAAGCTAGCATACCAAACAGAGAAACTAAAACGTTTTTTATGATAGCTGAGTAGTATCCACTAGAAATTAAAAAAATAGTCAGCCAGATCACCACATAGTTACCTTGCAGCAGTGAGAGGAAGAGGTACTCAAACCATTGACAAATTAATGTTGATAGCAAAAGAACAAGCAATAATCAGGGTGCTATTAAAGTTGCTTTCCATTGAACTGTCTCTTCTATCTTTGTCTGATTATATTTAGTAATGTAATCAGAAATTCTATGATTAATTTGAAGCTTTTATTTAGGTTGCACATGGTATGGCAGATGCTGCATCTCGTTGTCTTCGAGCAGCATTCCCTGGCATTCCTATGAAAATCGATAGAGTTAAAGAATCTCCTCAAGAAGCAGAAGGAAATGGAAGTGGCATAGTGTATGTTTTAATATATATAAGTTATAAATGTAATTAGAAAATAATAATTTTGAGGGTTTGTACTGTTAATATTTTAGTGTATATTTTGAAGTGAAATTTTTCCATATACAGTAAGTACCATTTAATGTAACCACGCTTGTCCATGACTATTTTGATACTTTCAAAATGTCAATGGAATTTAACTAATTTCATATAAAGAAAACTAGAAAAACATCAACACTTACTTCTACAACATTTGAATTAGAAAAAGTCATTAATGATTGTATGTGTGTGATAGTTATGCAAAAATTCATTTATGAATTGTTCATACTCATAATGTTTCAGGAACATATTTGAGAATTAATATTTATATGGCATCTTTCATCTGAACATTTACACCAAATTTGTCGATTTGTTCATCACCTTCTTCATAACTGTTATTACTAGAACACTTATAGGATCTTTTGACATTTTACATTATTCTGAACTTTCAGTTTTAAGTAAATATGTATGTTGAAGTAATGGATTATAGTTCCATTTCATCAGCATTCTAAATGTTTTCAAGACCATTTAGGCTGTTCATTTGACAACCTGCAATATTTTTGCAGCCAGTAAATCAGAATCTTTTTTAGCTTTCTCTCTTCTACCATTGGCTGAACTAGCCATCTGTTACAGAATCATTTTTCCCATTTTTATGGCTGATTCTTCAACTTTCTGCTGCATCAAAGGACCTCCAACTGCCACATAATTTTCGTGAAAATTCAGAAGTCCATGCTTTCTTATGCTTTCTTGACACTGTGATCTTTCACACTAAGCATCCATTTCACGTTTTCATTTTGTTGTTGATTTGCTAATAATTTTCTCCAGGATTCTTCAAAATCTTGCATAAAATATAAAAATATTTAACTTAAAAGCAGCATGCTGTTGGCTCTTTTTTTTTGGAGTTTGTTATAGCGGTTTAACAAGTTGACTTTATTCCTTAGACCCAGATCATTACACCTTTTGCTAGACTCTGTGACAAATTGACTAAACAGAATAAAATAATGAAAATTTCCTGGATTAAAATATTCATAAAAATATAAAGGTGTAAAAGCATAGCCATTCTAGAATTCTGCTTAAAATGATTAAGCCATTTGACCTTCTTAAAACTTGGAAAAGGGTTTCTTTGGTCTATATTTGGTTTAAGTTGAAATCAAGATGTTTGGCAACTTAATCCTTTGGAAACATGTTTTTGTCATTTGGCAATTTCTGTGCTCTGTTTTGATCTTATTTGATAATATCACTTCAGTTTAAAAAATTTATCTTTAATGTTTTAATAATTTTGATTCAACTTATTACAACAAAAAGCAATAATTTATTTTCCATGTTTACAAATATAAATGGACAGGACTTTGGCAGTTTGATAACAATATCAAAATGATAATGTTAACCGTGATCACATTACTGTCACTTACTGTATTTGACATGATTCATGCTGACTGTTTTTAAAGTTTTTATGTTTATTTACTTTGAATATATATATATATATATATTTTTTTCATTTTGTCTTCTGTTCAGGAAGCTTATTTAACAGAATGCATTAGCAAATATTAATTCATATTTATTTCCTGCATACAGACTTGTTGCAAAAACAGCTTCAGGTTGTTTGATTGGAGGATCAGCTTTAGGGAAAAGAGGTATTTATATGTATATATATATATATGCTATAAATAAATTTACTTATGTAATATAATATGAGGTATTTCTTAGACCTTGCAGCAATGTTTGAGTTTATTTATGAGGAGTATTGTGGTAGATTTGCACACAAATTCAAATATTTATGTATTTAAAAAAGAAATTAATAATCATAAATTTAAAAATGAACAACTGCAGTATATTCTAGAATTAAATTACGAAGGTTAGAGTTTACTTTTGTTTCATATTTATTTAAAGTCACCATATTTAGAATAGCAATATGTAAAGTTGCTTCTAATTTTAATATTTTTTTCCTTCAAAAAAATCTTTCAAACTTCATCAGTTAAAATTATTAGACTTTATTTTTTGATAAATATTTATTCAGAAATTCAATAAATTAATATGAAATGTACGTATTACGTATTATCTTGTCTACAATGAAAATATCACCAAACAGTGCGATTTAACACCAGGTATGGATAAGGTTGATATGACATATACACTTATAATATCAATGTATTCGTTTGATGTGACCCCAACTGATAATAAAACAGTAGTAGTTGACAAAGCCTTTTTACAAAGCAGATCAAATAATGATTGTGTGTTCAATAAAAAGATGTCAGCTCCTTCAGAATTCTGCAGGAACGATTGGCACAGTTTTGGCAGGATCTCCACCAACTTTAATGGTTTGATGGTGATGAACTTTCTCAGTTGACATGATAACATATAATGTACCATATAATTAATGTATATATTTATTATATAATAATTATAAGTACATATCAAAGGTGTCCCATTTTTTTATTATTTGGGATATAAAATTATAGATGAATATTATCAAGAGAATTAGTTAATATTTTGTTCCCATTAAACTATATAATAAACTGTTTTTCTCATTTTAGTTCATTAATTATTTTATTAGTTTTAAACAAAAGCTTATTTTATAAAAAAGATTCATTTTTTTATTTTAACCTAAACTTACTTCATTATTTCTCAAATCACAATCATGTCTTGAAAGATAGCAAACCTGTCAAAATGAAAGCATGGAATGAATGGGTTAATACTGATGCTAATGTACTGCTCACTGATCAGAGAAATTTGGAGATATATGAGAGCAAGGCTGTATGAATAAAATCATGGATACATTTTATAGTGTTCTTAGCTGCTATTTTCATCTGTTTCTGTCAAAAGTAATAATAAATATGCTATAATATAGAACCCATACTCAATGCCCTCAGGCTATGCAGCTGCGTTAGGATAGGTCCTAATTTCTGTTATAAAGATACTTCCTCATGATTAAGCTATGATGTAAATTGGAGAACAAAATGCTCATCGCCAGTGAAAAGTTGTCCAACCAAAGATATATGTTTAGCCAATAAAATTATTGAGGAGAAAAAAATCATGTAATACTCACAAGAAAGCAAGGGCAAAGCATTTCATCTGCGGTTTCATCGTCCGCTTAAAAGAGTATCACACTCAATTAATTTTATTATGAAATTTTGTTTATGAAGCAATTCAGCAGTTAACATGATTAAACAGTTATGATAGACACTAATAAGTTTTAATGCAAATTAAGATTTATAAAAACATTTTCAAGTATATAAGAGAATTAATGACATGAAAGGCCATCCACCATATAATAAAATCAACTTCATATTTTTTAAGTTACCCCCCCTTGGTTTGCTTGTTTATGTATGTGTGTAAAATACATATATAGGAATCTGTGTAATAAGTGAAGTGTATTATAATTTGATCATTTTGTAAATATTATTTCACATATAAATTAGAAGATTAAAGTCCATCCAATAAATAAATTTAATGGATTATAGAGAAGATTATATTCACAATAAAAAACAAAAAATAAAATAATTTTTATGTAAAAAATATTGTAAATGTCAAATTTTTTATTTGCAGTACTTCAAAGTAATCAATTTTTTCTGCCAGCTGAAATGCCACAAATTTCAACACTTAAAAAACTGATATTTCTGAAGTAATGTGCTTGTAATTAATATAAAACACAACTTTACCAAAATATTTATTGTCTTTGAATATCAGATGTGAATAGCAGCTTTCATTTGTATTCATTATATTAAGAATTTTTATGCATATTTCCAGTGACTATAGTAAGCTGAAAAAAAGAAAAGTGAATAAAATTATAATTTTTTAGGTGTTTTTCTTTTTACAGAAGATATTTAGGGGCTGTTTGAAAAATTTAAGTAATATTTACATTTTCTGGTAGTTCTGATAATAAACAAACCAATTTTATTCCAAACAATCATGATTAAATTCATTACTTGGCTTATCAAACCACTTCCTTTATGTTTTTATTGACACTAAATATCTCCCAGGGGTAAAACAGAATGTTTGTCATTAGTTGGGAGTTGATGGCTTTGATGCTGCTAAATTAATATGTAACAAATTTTAACAGTTTTATTATTGGTGTAAATTTTTTATTTTTATATTAAGTGTACAGTTATGTACTGAATAAAATATGCAATGAGGTAAAATCAAGAGATAATTTATATAAGCGATACAGATAAATCAGTATACATTGGTTTACCGATTTCTAGGTACAGTGAACATTTTAAAATTAGAATTGAAAACAGTTATAGTAATAGATAAAATAAGAATCAAATTATTCATGATTAAGAGAAAAGCTAGTGATTAACTGAAATTCAATCACTAGTTTTTCTCTTAATCATGAATCAAGTTGGAAGAAACTTTTAGTTGAAAAGGTTACAAGTGAGTTCTGAATTAATAAACTGTTGCCTTGCCAACCAGTTGGCTGACCACTCAGCTATCCATGATAATACTAATAATAAAATATTGGAATAATAAATAATAAATAATGGAGCAAGTAGAAGTCACTGTACAGTAGTTTATCTAATATTTATTAGATACTTGTCATATGGCTCAGGTTATAATTTATTTTGAAAATGTTTTAGCTGTGTTTTCTAGAAAACTCTTTCACAGTCAACTGCTGTATAGTAGAAGTTTTTTTTTTTTTTTTTTTT
>KK121492.1:443890-455208 GCA_000611955.2 Stegodyphus mimosarum | reverse complement strand
AAGAAGTTAGTTTTTAATGTATTTGATGTTGAGATACTTATAGGGCATCTTGTTACACATGAAATAGGAAGCGTTTGCAATACTTAAGGAGCATTTTATAAGGCAGAGAATTTGATTTTTTAGAAACTGTAATTTAATTATGTTTCTGTTGCTTGTAGAGTTCCATACAGGTAAAGCATATGAACATATTAGTTGAATGATTGCTTTATAAATATGCAATTCTTTTTAAGGATAATTTGAAGTTTCTACCAGTATATGGTTTGAGAAAACTGAGGATGCTATAAACAATGCTAATAATTTTATTGATATGGACAGTTATGATTTCTTTAAATAAAAGCTCTTGCTATATGGTTCTGATGCCATATTGAAAAGTCTAAATAAGAAGTTCTTTAGATTGTGATGATACTAACTCAGTCGGCTATTGGCTGTTCATTCACGTCGTGGATAAAAAGCTGAGTTCATGTTTACATCCTCTGCATAGTGTGACTTTTAAGAATAGCAGCAATTATGCTACGGGCATACTCTTGTGGAGGATCTTAATTCATGCCATCTAAACATATATTATTATCGAGTATTATCATACTCTTTAGTCTTTTCATATCATGTTGGATTCGTTAATTCATAGAGTTCCATGCATTCATTTTTCCTTTTAGCTTATCAGTTGGAAATACAGATCAGGCTACTTGTTTCAATTTTCAGCAAATGGCAGTGATACTGAGCCCATGTAGGTTGCTTCTGTGTACTGAGAAAAATGATCCAGGTCTAAATGCAGAATTAATAAAAGAAGATCTTAAGCTCACCAGAAAATTAGATAATTGTTTTGTAAAACATGACCTTAATGAGAAACATGCTGGGAAGTTTAATTGGGAACTCAAGTTGTAGTCAGCCTCATACAGTGAGTTACATAACATCTTAACAAAAATATGAGCACAATGGTTAACCTTTTGAGGGACACAGTGAAAGTTTTCAACATTTAATGACATTAATTAATTAATCAGAAATGTGAAATATACTGAAAAGAAAAATGTTACACACTTTGGAAGGGAAGTGGGTGATGGTTCAGGAATGAAACCACTGGCAATGTAGAGCAGGAAATCTGCAAATTTTTTAGACATTGATTTTTAAAGCAAAATAATGCATATAAGTATAATTAGTCATGGTTTCATTGTCAAATATTAATAAAAATATAATTTATGAAAATTAACTTGATAATTAAAAAATATAATACAAATAATACTATTTATTCTGATCTTATTTCAGGAGGAAATTTCATATGATGTTATTCTAAATGTATTCATATTTTCAACAAAAATAGTATGTAAAAATTATTTAAAATATATGTTATTACTTAGATATTCACACAGCTTTACAAGTTATGAAACTTCTGAAAGCATGTGATGCTTTTATGATAATTGCATAATAGTACTTTAGAAATACTGCATATAGTTTTTGTTCCGTAGGGCACCCCTTCATGCTGCAGAAGGCAGATCTCCGTGACATGCTCTTTACTGGTGTGTGAGGCAATTTTGCTATGCATAAATCTTTTAGGCACATAGGCTTTGCCCTTTTTCCTGCGATTGGACTACTGGATAGTCTATTTTTGGAGAGAGAAGGGACACATTCTTTCACGATTATAATTAGATTTCTTACGATTGGCAATTGAAAGTCTTTTATGACACTCTAGCAATCAGAACATACATAACAATGTTTTAGCTCTAAGGGGCAGTGGTTTTGATAGAAAACAACATTTTGAATTATAAAAAAAAAAAAAAAATGCAAAATTTAATATTAATTTCTCTCAATGTTAGTGTTTTTACAAATAAAAGAGTATGTAAATAAAAAAATTCATAAGTTATACCTAGATAATTACATGCATTTTTCATGGAGTTAGTGAGAAAAATTAAAATTTTTTATATTCGTTTCTTCAATGTTTGTCTATGTATAAATCAGTACAAAGAAAAGGCTCTATTTGGTGCTGCCATCTGTTGGTTCTTTTGAGTGTTAAAAACATATGACCACAGTAAAACCATGAAAAAAACACTGTACAACTGAGAAAAAAAAATTCTTAATATGTGGTTTCAAAGGTTGACTCTGTGCTTCAAAGGATTCGTTTGTGAAACCAGTGCACGAAAGGATTTAAAAAAAATTTTTTTTTGATGATTTTTTTAAATATGGAACAAATATTCTTTTCATCTATAGATATGTCTTTTTTTTTTTTTTAAAGAATTTCTTTTTATATGTTTTCTTCAGGAATGTATCATGTAAAAACAGAATTTAGGTGTTTTGAAATGCCAGTGTATTGAAATGTTTCTTGATAGATGGTGATTGTCACAATCATCTAACCTTTTGATGTCTATACTGCTGCTGTTTGATGTTTTGTCAGAAGTCTTGTAGTCAAGATATACCCTTGAAATTATTGAATGCCAAAATCCAGATTTTGCTTGTATATTTGAAATGCTGTGATCCATCTCACAGACATCTGCTACCATGCCTTATTGAGAGATACTTAAATCATGAAAATTTGCCATCTTAGCTTTCTCAGATATTTCAGTGTATACATATTTAGTGCTTGCAGATGAATTCATGTATGAAGAAGCTGATTTTTCTTCGTATATTCAATGGCATCATCTGCCCCAGGTTTTTTGGTGTATAAGAGATGGGTGCCATTACACATCTAATTCCAACTAAGCATATTGTTTTGAAGTTTATGAAGATATATTGTTCTTAAATAAGTTTTTGGTTTTCTATTATTGGTGCATTTTGACTTGTAATGCAAATTATAATTATTGTTTGATAATATATCTGAGAAAATATTTTTGCTATTAGGAGTTCAGGCTGATGCAGTGGGTGAAACTGCTGCTAAAGAAATTCTAGAAGATGTTCAGAATCAAGCTTGTGTTGACCGTCATGTTCAAGATCAGGTATGTGTTCAAAAATATAATCTTAAGTATGTTTTTAATTTCAATATAAATACTACATAGCCATGATGGTAAGTTCTCTGTGCAAAAGATTTAATATAATTAAAGTGTAACTTTTTCACATTGAGAGAGGCCAGAATCTATTCTCCTGAAGCATCTGAAGCACCTGCGTATGTGAATTTCTGTTGGAATGGATTTCCTTTCTCCCCTGCTAAGTAGAATGCTACAGCATTATCAGTAACCTACTTAAGTGAAATGATTACTTCTTTCCTGGGGATCTTTGTGCAATTTCCTTTTAGGGCAGGATTGCAAGTGCAAGTATCAGTAGCTAAACATTGACGTTAAACAAAGGAGAGGGAAGTTGCTTCAAAAGAATAATTGGCATGTCATTTAACAACTCAAGAAACCGATAAACCATGCACTAACATAATGGGGGGAAGCACTAGGTAGAAAATGGGCTTAGGCATTCAGGCAACCTACCGATATCTGAATGCACAGGCATTTACTGCCAGCTTCACTGCAAAAAGTTAAAATAGTTCAAATTGTTTTAAAAATTTTTTTAAATATGTTCAATTTTTTGAAAAAATTTAATAATATATAATATAATATAATTTAATAATATAATAATAATTTAATTTTTTTCATCAGTGAAATTTCATCAGTGAAAATCATATTTCTGGTATAACAACCAGAAAATACAAAGGAATATATAGCCAATTGTATGGTCAGTAAATTTTGTGAAGCCATTTCGTCTGGTAGACTTCATGGTTTAGTTTATTTACATGAATACAGAAAGGCAATCGTCAGAACCATAATTCTATTTCTTAGAATTACGCTGGTTCTCTTTTGAATCCAACAGCAATTAGCCGTTGATAGCAGCATCAGTAAATTAATGAACAATGAAAGGGTTTAATAATTGTTGTGTCGATAGCTCAATGATCACCACACTTATAATTAGTACGCTGGTTCGTTACTTTATTAATACACATATTTAAATTACAATAACTCCTCATTAACTCATGGCTGTAACCAGCCCTGATATGTTGTGTCGATAGCTCAATGATCACCACACTTATAATTAGTACGCTGGTTCGTTACTTTATTAATACACATATTTAAATTACAATAACTCCTCATTAACTCATGGCTGTAACCAGCCCTCACACACCGTCGATGGCAGTTCTCAAACTCGTCTGATCATGACATTACAGATGCGCATGTGCAGATCACCTTACAGATGCGCAGGCGCGAACATGCCACCCCGCGTTGCAATGCGTAGCATTCAACTATTGTAATTAAGATATATTATAAAGAAATTTAAACAAGTATACTACATAAAATAATAGTAAGTACATTAATCATTAAGAGGTAAAATACATAATTTTAAATTTTTTAAGCAATAAAATAAACAGATTCTGCCATAAACTTCACAATGATAATGAATGCCATATACACATAGTAACTACATAATAATAGTAATTACATAAAAAAAATTACTTATCAATAGGTAAAATACAAATCTTTGAAATGGGTCTTTTGTAAACTCCAGATTGAGTTTTGAACATAAGCCTCTACGAGCCACAAATCTCTTTAAACACGCTACAAAGGCCTCTGATGTTAAATCGGTGACAATTTCGAGATGAACGGCTTTCGTGACTAAGCATATAAAAATACATACATATAATGTATGGTAAATTCCCTTCCTTGGATGTTTATACTTAACAAGGAATGGGCCACAAAAATCCACACCTGAGCAGTTAAATGGGAAGTCAGGTGTCACCCTTTCTTTTGGTAAGTCACGCATTAATTGTTCAACTCCAATGGGCTTAGCTCTAAAACACTTAATGCAATCGTGCACAATTTTTCTACAAGTAGCCTTACCCTGAATTGGCCAAAACTTTTGTCTCACATAATGAAGCAAAGCAGTAGGCCCTAAATGAAAATATCGTTGTGATAGAATTCTAAAATGAGTTTAGTTGATTTATGACCTTTAGGCAGTATAATTGGGAATTTACTGTTGAAGCTTCTATTAGCATGTTGTATTCTGCCGCTCGCTCTTAGTACTCCCTCTTGGTCTAAAAAGGATTTAAACATTTTATCTTACTTTTGCCAGACACATTTGTTTTTAGGCGTAAACATTTTATTTCCTCTGAAAATTCTTTACTTTGAATCTCCTTAATTAAGAAAATTTCCCCATTGTTGGTTTCTTCCGTTGTCAAGTGCCCAAGTCTCCTGTTTGAACTCTTCAGGTTGTGGATAAATCTGAGAAGATAACTTATAACATGTAATATTTTAGTATAATTATTACTAATATTAAGTAACTCTTCAATAAAGGTGCTGACAGCAACAGTAAGAACAAGTGAGTCATTATTTTCTGATTGTTTAAGTTCACTAGTAAACTCGTCTTTTATGACAGACACAGGAATTTCACGATTAGGATACTCTCGATCAGTTAGAAAAGTAGGTCCCTCGAACCATAATTTATTCTTAACCAATTTCTCAGGATTCATCCCTCTTGAGATAAGATCTGCCGTATTGTTCTCAGAAGATACGTGTCGCCATTGCTGGACTTTTGTCAAGTTCTGGATTGTTGAGATACGATTTGCAACAAAAGTTTTTAGAAAGTAAGGCTCTTTTCGTAACCAGGAAAGAACAATCATCGAATCACTCCACAGGAAGATGTCAACCGTCTTTAGTTGCAATGCACTCCTCACTTTTGTCATCAATTTTGCTAAAAGAACAGCCGCACACAGTTCTAATCTCGGTATTGTAGTTTGCTTAAGGGGTGATACACGTGATTTACTACAAACCAGATTCACTTCGAAGGCACCTTTTTCTGATGTGGATTTGCAGTAGATGACACAACCATAAGCAGATTCGGAAGCATCTGCGAATCCGTGAAGTTCAATATGCGCTGCATTTTCTATTAGTATGCATCTTTTAACACTGACCTTATTTATTGCTGGCAAGGACTTGATGAAATTTTCCCATTCTTGCGTCTCCGTCTCAGGAAGCGGATCTCTCCAGTTCAACTTCAGACACCACAGTTTTTGCAGAAAGATTTTAGCTTTTGTTACCACAGGTCTCAAAAGTCGTAGGGGGTCAAATATACGTGCAATTGTTGAAAGCACCGATCTCTTTGTAGGATGAGCTATGTCTTCCATCTGAATTTGGAAAGCAAATTGGTCAATGGTTGGTTTCCAAATAACACCCAATGCTTTAGATTCTTCTGATTCACCAAGGGAATATATTTTTTCGTTTGTTTGGCACAGTTCAGTAGCATACTACACCACTTATGGAGTAACATACCTCCACGCTTCAAAATGCCTATTAACTGATTCTGGAGTTCTAATGCAGAACTTAACGACTCAGTTCCAGACAGAATATTGTCCATGTATATATCTTCTCTCAGTACAGGTGCTGCTAAAGGAAACTTATCTCCTTCGTCCTTTGACAGCTGTACAAGTGTCCTCATTGCTAAAAATGGTGCACTCACAGTACCATAGGTAACGGTGGTTAACTCAAAGTTTTTAACTGGCTTGTCAATGCCTTCTTTCCACAAAATTCTTTGCAACTTCCTCTGATCTGGATGGATAGAAATAGCTCGATACATCTTTTGTATGTCTGCGGTGAAAGCAAAAATATATTTTCTGAATCTCAGCATAATTGAGAATAAATCTTCTTGTATTACACCGCCATTATACTGTATAGAATTTAGAGAGTTTTCTTTGGTTGTCAAAGAAGAAGCGTTAAATACTACTCTCAAGGGAGTCGACTTACTCTTCTCTTCTCCCCTATATACTCCAATATGAGGAATGTAATATGATCCTTGTGTCTCCTCGCTTTCACTAATCTCAACCATGTGTCCTAACTGTTGATATTCTTTTAAAAAATTTGAATATAATTTTGAATATTCTGGATTCTTTGCTAAACGTTTCCATAAGGAATTTAATTTACTCATTGCAATTTCTTTAGAACTTCCTAAAGTGTCAGGATCCTCCTTTAACGGCATTTTAACAACGTACCTACCGGTTTTATCTCGCGTATAATTTTCTACAAAATGTTTCTCACAAATTAAAGATTCTTTGTTTTGGGGTTTAATAGTTTCAATATTCTCTAATTCCCAAAATTTTCTAAGAGTTTTATCTAAATTGTCTTCTTCCTTTACCAACCCACAATGAATCCTGGTTTCAGTCTCTGTTGGAATACTTCCAGACACTATAAAACCAAAAACTGTATCTTGAAAAATAAGATCAGGATTATTCATTCGAATTTGACTCGGTTTCAAAAATTCATAAAAAACTCCCGCTCCCAACAACATATCTACCCTTTCTGGAATATTAAATCTTTCATCTGCTAACTTTACATTAGGAATATCTTGCACTGAAATTTTAATTTTCCGAGAAGGTGTTAAATCAGCAGATATTTTTGGAATTACTAAAAAGTCTAAATTCTTTATAAAAGTTCCTTCTTTATTGCATATAGAAACATTAATTTTATGCTTTATTGTGAAAGTAGCATCATTAATTTCTGAAACCGAAATGTTTGTTTTTTCTTTCTCTAACTGCAAATGCTCTACTAAATTACGTGACAAAAAGTTTGACATACTGCCGCCATCCAGCAGACACTTTACTCTGTGTTTCCTTCCCTCGTTATCAATTAAAAAACATACGATGGTTGAAAGCAAAACTGTATTTTGTTTATTCGAATAGTTACTAATAAATGCTTTTTGAACCCTGCGCATTGCATTAACATTCAAGGTCGATGCGTCATCTCGTTTAGGAACGTTGCAGTCAGATACATTTGTTTTGTTTTTATTTTGTTCCGATGAAGAGCATTCCTTTACGATATTTGCTTTGGGAAAATGAATAGTCTTGTGGTGTCGTTTTTGACAAAAACAAGAATATTTAGATGGACAGTTTGATACTGAATGCATATGTAAACAATTAAAGCATAATTTGTTAGATCTCACAACCTGTACTCTTTCTTGTACCGGTAATTTTAAATACGATGGGCATTTTGCCAAATCATGATGCTCATGGCACAAGATGCAGTTCTCTGTTTTAACATCTGACAAAAACACTTTAGCTACACTTTTTGAGCTGTTATATTTACGATTAATATGAGAACTCTCAGTAAGAGGTTTTCTTCGTGACGTGAAATATAAATCGATTTCTTTACCAAACTCACTAGGTGAAAACCATGAATCACCTTGCCGCACTGAAATGTGAGAAGCCGTTTCTTTATCTAAAGATTGATATAACCTGTCTGAAACTATCAGTTGTTTCAGGGTCTCGAAATCAGTTACCTTCCTTAATTTTAAATAATAATCCCAACTAGTTACTAGACGTGAAGCGAACTGTACATGAGTTTCATGTGGTTGTTTAACCGTTTTCCTAAAATTATCTAAACACGAATATGGTGTTGGTTGAAACTCTTTCAGAACTACTTCTTTTACTTTTTCATAATTCGCGATATCTTTATCAGGTAAATAGGTTATTATATTCGAAGCTTTATCTCCTAACAAATTTAACAGAATTTCTGCCTTATAGTTCTCCGAGACATTTTTTGTAATAAACGCTCGTTCTAATGATGAAAAGAAAAAACCCCAATTTTCAGGACGTATAGGAATTTTTACAGTTAAAGTTCTGATACTTTTAATTAATTGATCTAGTGACTCTGATTTTGTTTCGATTTCATTTACACCATCAAGTTTTGTTTCTGCTTTTTCTTCTTTAAGCTTAGCCAACTCTAACTCATTCTTTGATCTTTCAAGTTTTATTTGTTCTAACTTGAGAAGTTTTTGCTCTTCTTGTTTCCTATTTTCTATAATAGAGTTTGCTATCTCTTTTACTAAATCTTGTTTAGTTTTAAAAATTTCACTGTTCTCAATAATATCAGTTAAATCTGCTATAGTCCTTTTTTCATCAACATTTAGATTGATTTCTAAGGCAATAAGACTTAAATCTTCTTTTTTAGCACCCTTAAATAACATTGTTATTTATAACAGAACCAATCACAGAATGTACAGAATTAGCAAGAGAGGAATCACTTACCTCTCCAGTGATCCACTTTCGATGAATATCCTTATCCAAAATCAGCACTATTCGTTGAAACGAACAAGCAGGGAATACTGGCAAACACAAACACTCCGGCGTTTTCGATGATTTATTTCACGCAATGTTTTCAAAACCGAAACACTATGCTTTCACGCATAAATTCAATTCACAGTTCTCCGGTGACTTCGACCAGATATGTTGTGTCGATAGCTCAATGATCACCACACTTATAATTAGTACGCTGGTTCGTTACTTTATTAATACACATATTTAAATTACAATAACTCCTCATTAATTCATGGCTGTAACCAGCCCTCACACACCGTCGATGGCAGTTCTCAAACTCGTCTGATCAAGACATTACAGATGCGCATGTGCAGATCACCTTACAGATGCGCAGGCGCAAACAATAATATTCTTCCCTTATACTGAAAAAGAATGGGATTGGTATATAGTTCTAATTACTTTCAAAGTGAGAAATGATTGCAATCAAGACATTTTTATTGAAAGTGTGATATGGAAGATTATAACTAATTAGCTTATGAAGATGGACTAATTGTTGAGTTTCTATAGAATAATAAAAAAAAAATCTTAGTTCTGTACAGGATATGGGTTTTCCAAATGAAGTTATTAAAACCCTCCATGATGCATTCAAAATTTCTTTACACAAATACTTATACATTGTATTTTTTATAACATATATACTCTTCTTTTTATTATGTATTGTAAATACATAATAAAAAGAATTATATGTATTCTTTTCATTATGTATTGTAAAAAAGGTTAAAAACATTTCTCCTAGAAATTTACTCGTGGTTTCTTTTAATGTAAAATCATTATTCACCAATGTTCCAGTGGAGAGTGCATTAAGATGTCTAGAAACCAGACTTTTCGAATTTCATTTCTCTTGCATCAAAATTGATGAGCTAATTTCTCTCGTTCAACTCTGTTTGAAACAAAAACAAACAAACACATTTTCTTTTTCAAAATAAATATTACAAGCAAACTGAGGGATTAGCCATGGGAAGCCTCTCAGTCCCATCCTGGCTGATATCTACATGCATTATTATGAATCAAAATTGTTTGAAACTTCAAACTTCCCGGTATGGTTCCACTACGTAGACGATACTTTTACCCTGTTTGAAGGTAATAAAGATGATTTAAATAAAGTTTTCAGCCATAAATTCCATTGATCTTGCTATTAGTTCACTTTTGAACTTGAGACTTGCAATTCTATTCCATTTCTCGACGTTTTGGTCACACGTAACACATCCAACTTCAGTACTACAGTTTACCGTAAACCTTCATCGGTTTGCCTTCCACCACACTTCAAATCATGTCATCCAGGGGGGGGGGACTAAACAAAAGTTAGCTTCATTTTATTCCTATGTTTTCCGTGCTCTTCAGGTTTGCTCCTCCAATTTATCCCTCGATAAAGAACTAAATTATTTAAAAGCAATAACTATTGACAGGGGCTTTTCACCCAACATTATTAATCAAGCCCTTAAAAAATTCTCATCTCAATACACCAAAAGGCAGACTCTTGTTTTAGGAGATTAAAAAAATTCTGTTGTCATTCCCTTCTTTCCATCAATTAGCTATAAAGTTGCACGTATTTTACAGAAATTTAATTTTCGGGTCGTTTATTCTCCCATCAATAAAATTCCGAGTTCCATACTCAAGGACCCCATTTGGAATATGAATTCCTGGGGTATTTACAGGATTCCTTGCCAGTGTAGTTTAATTTACATTGGCCAAACTAGGAGAGCCTTAAAATTTCATGGTAAGGAACATTAGGCATATGTTAGAAAAAAGGAAACACAGAAGTCTTCTGTTGCCTAACATTGTTGGTCCGAAAATCACACTTTCAATTTTTCTGCTGCCAAATTATTCAAAAAACATCTTGATTGGTGAACTGGATTTTCTAGAGGCATTTCACATTCAAAAAAATCTTTCTGTTCTAGTTAACGACCCTAATTCCAATCCATCTTTGCCTTCAGCCTTTAAAGAAATTATGTTTTAGTTCTGGTTTCATCAACAGATGGCGCAAGTAGCTTGTCTCCTGTCCGGGCTTTCTTATCTTATCTTATTCTGTTCATTTGCGCTTTTGCAGCTTCGGGAAAACCATCGAAACTAGTCCTGTGAAAATTTTAAAATATAACGCTGATTTTTGTTGTTTGACTTCTAAATTAACATTTTTTTAGTTATCATGATTTTGCATAAGCATACTATGCATCCATCTCTCCTGAAATTCTACATTTAAAAAAGAAAAAAGGGGTCATCCTTACAGACCATTGAACTTTGAATGTATTTCTGATCAAAACTCATGTAACCAGACTAT
>KK121492.1:411653-437270 GCA_000611955.2 Stegodyphus mimosarum | reverse complement strand
GTAGTCTTATTATATATATAATATATAATAATAATAACAATGACATAGTATAATTTAAAATTGTTAACTTTTCAGAAGTTCGAAAATATATCTAGAAAGTAAAATATTTATGTTGTGACCTTTTTGCAATTTAATAATTTTTACAAATTTACATAGACAGCAAAACATGGAGGAAAAAATACATTTCTTGTTCCACTTGAGAAATACTGGATGTTTTCCTACTTATTTTTTTTCCCCATAAAGTTATCACATATCATATCTGATCATGTTTTTAGCATTTTTGAAGCATCTGCAAAAATTATAACTAACAGAAAATGCACTATGCAATATAGTTTGAGAAGTCTATAAATTTTGTTAGAGGTATATCGATAGTGCAGTTATGACTAAAATTACACATGAAGTAATCAAATACTACTTTAAAAAAATTGCAAAAATGCAGAATTAGCTATACATACAAAATTTTACAAATGACATTAAAATGAATTTCCTTACACAAGGACACTTTCAAATGAACACGCATGCGGCCACAGCAACAAGCCCAGCAAGTTGCCACCTGTACATAATTTTGAAGTGTTTTCATAAAAAAACACCTTTATTTAATAACACAATCAGTTATTCACATAAGTTTTTATCGATTGTACTGGAACAAACACTAAAACACGAAATGGACACCATTTTGTAGATTTCGAGATCTTTTGAGGATCATAATCAGTTATGGCACTAGACTACCGGAGTCTATCTTTGTCAATTTTCTGGTCTTCTAAGTAAATAGGTGTCACCCGAGCTGGCTTGAAAGACCTAGTAACATGTGAAAAACAGATGCTGTGTTATTTATCACCGTAAATGAAAGTAGCTTCAATATTCAATAAAATTTACAGTTTAAAATAAGACAAATATAATAAAATATGACAAAGCAAATATATTTTAACCATAGGAAGTTCATGTTGCATTATACCTGTATAACAAACTACATTAATAATAAATATCATGATTGAATTCATTCAAAATAATTTTTTGTTAAGTAAAATGTTAAAAAAAAGTAAAATTCAACGTGGAAATTCTTTGTGTAAAGGAATGAATGTACTGTTGTTTCTTCCATGCTGTGTTCAAAAATTAGCAAAATGGACAGTTTTCTTGATTAAACTATAAAGGCCAAAATTCACTTGCTCATCTGATCTGAGATTTTCTTTAATGAAGATAATTACAGATGATTGCATGATTAACTTTTAAGTAATTAGTTTCACCAAATTAAAAATATAATAAGACACACTCATTTTTTGTTGCATACATGCTGTTTGCTTTTAGAATTTCATAATATTTCACTGCCTATTTCAATAATTAAAAATACGAAAATTTGTTTATTAGCTACTTAAAAAAATCATACAAGCTAAGAAGAGAAGAAAAAATACCATTCGTTTTGTAAATACTGTAATTCTATTTCTTACTCTTAATATTTTTTATTTAATGTTTTAACAAAAAACAAATTAACTGTCATGTATAACTTTTATAATATTTTAAATCAATATACAGGGTGATTCAAAACCGTTGTTCAAAAATCTACATGTAGGTCAGGAACACAATAATGAGCAAAATCATATGGGGACATACGGTCGCATACGCAATCTAGACGCGCTACATCCTCACAACATCATCGGTGGATTTGGAGATGACTCATGTCAGGAGGATGTTTTGTATGCTACAGAGTTAATGAAATCGTGGACTTGCTTGTTTCCTTTACCCCTTATTTTGATTTAATGTTGCAGCCTAGTTGTTTTTAATTGTGAGTAAAATAAATTTAGATTTGTTTCAGATATAGTATTTTATTTCATACCAGCAAAGTATGCTTTCCAATGGACTTCTGCTTTCCAATAGTCCCCCCATGGTAACACAGCTTTCCTCATGACCTCTTGCCCGTCTGGGTTGCGCATGCGACCATATGTTCCTATACAATTCTTTCTTGTTATTGTGTTTCTAACCTACATTAGATTTTCGAAGAATAGTTCTGATTTACCTTGTACATAATGTTGTTATACTAAGTTCTCTTCAGTGAAGAAGTTTTGAAAAGATTTTGAAGGATGTTGACATTCTGCAATAAACGTTTTAATGCATTTCAGATTTTCTACAAATTCTGGACACTTGCCTGGGTATTTTATTCTCTGGTTGCCTTTGCTCACAGAAAATTCATTTACCAAAATGAATCAGGGAAAAATAAACTTTTCAAGAGCGTTATGTGAGGCTCTAAGACCTCAATTTCACTGTATTTTATATGCACATGTACAGGTGTTGTGCTGATTTATATTGACCATGATACTTTACAATGATCATGATTTTGAGTTTCTGGTTCCTTCAAAATACACAGTACAATGTCCGAAATCTGGTTGTTCAATATCCAGACCTTCAGACCATTATCACTTTTTTTGGCAGGGGAGGTCATGTGTGAAAAAATACAAAGAATTAGATTTCGACGGCATTGTAGTGTAAAGTATTGCTTTGGCATAATGCTAATGCTTAATGATTCACAATTGCACAGTACACATTTCAGTTCTGTGCTAAATGAAAAAAAAGTGTTGAAGAAACACAATAATTTACTAGCATAAATCTGTAGGATTAATAATTTGTTCCAAAGCCACATTTTTTTTGATTGCTTAACATTATTTCAAACTGAAAAATTACCAAAGTACATGGCTGATTTTTACACTTATTGAATAACTTATAATACTTGATGCCAGCCTGGCTAATCCTTCCTTGCTTTCATCATCACACGACTATCAATTCATGACAGCTCGAGAAATGACTCACGAGTGATATCCAATTTTTTTTTTTTTTTACATATATATATTAGTAAATGAATACCAAAGAGTTTTGTAGCCTTTGATGTTGACAATATGCTTGTTTGTGATTATAGGCTTTAGCTAAACTGTTTTTCAATAAAATCAAAAAGTAATCTATTATGAAATAACACAATTTGCTCAAGATGTGTGCAATATGATATACTTTACATACTTTGAAAGGCTTAACATTAATTCAATGTACTTATTTTTTAAAATAGTAAAATTCTATCCCCCCTTTTTTAAGACGTAGCTAGATTTGCACGTATTAGTTAACTTTGGACAACCAATGTAAAATTTAAGCACATATGCAAATTTTCTATTATCAGATGTGAATAATTTTCTTTTAAAAATATTATTTTTCAGTATTTATATATTTTTCAGATACCTATAAAATTTTAAATGAATTCAAAATGTAAAATAAAATTTATAATATATTTAGTGATTTAAATTTAACTTACGAGTATGAAGAATTTGGCACTCCTACGACTAATAAATGATTTCCTTTCATGAAAAGTCTCCACATACTCTGAAATATTAAGAGAATTCAATTCATCTTTGTAATACACTAAATTCAGCAAAGAATGTGTGAAAATAAGAAATTCAAGTTAGCAAATTACAGAAAAAAGTAAATCACTAACTTTATGATATCCTCTGGCATCTAAATCCCAGATTTTGAAACACTGAAATATATAAGAAATGTTTAATTATGATATGAAATTTAATGAATATCTATTTAATAATAAAAGTATTAATACTGCACTACATTTTAGAGCAGAAAATAACTACCTTCAACCTGCTTCTCAAAACTATTATTACAGTTTTGAATAAATCTACAGAATAATGTTAAGCATTAAACTTTATAAACAAAATATTCTTTAATGTGAAAAACACATCCTTCACACTACAGACTAATTTGTCATTGGAGATTACAAGAACATACTATTTTAAATCAAATTTTTTATATTTTGTAAGAACTGTCTAAATAAGAAATTTTGTAAAATTTGAATTACTTAAAATCATCAGTTCATTATTAAAAAAAGATGGGTGTATGTGATAGCAAGTTTGAAAAAATTTTATCTTTTGAGTAATCTTCACCTGTATTACACATCCTTGAAAATAATATTACTATAAATAAGTTACTGAAAATTGTGAATAAAATAAATATTAAATCCATGTGTAAGAATTAGCGAATTAAGGCAAAACACTCTAGAGTTATCTGCAGGCATGTCTTAATCCTTTGTGGTCATGTCTACTCTCAGCCACCTAAAATTTTTTACTGTTTCAGTCATATGTCTGCTGTCAGCCACCACAGCAAAGAACCATACTGATCTTGCATTATATTAAGTCGACAAGCTTCATAATCTTGCATATTATGTATTACTGTTCATTCAATGAAAATTAATTTCAACCAGCATGATACCTATGTATACACTTAATATGACTGCAACGGGTTAATGAAGTACTTTTGAAGAGAAAATGACTAGTATTCATAATAATACGGAATTTGGATTTATTAATTAACGCTCCTAATTCTAGATTTTCTAACAGAAACTGAACTGCATTTGCATTACATATGAGGAAAATCCCATGCAGTTAGCCTATTTAGGTGCTTGGGATAGAACCTGAGATTAAATATCAGCATTTTGCAGTCAACCTCAGCCATGTTAGACATGATATAAAACTATTAAGTTCCATTCAATTGCTAAAAACTAAACTTGTGATGAGTTACCAGTGTTTCACGATTCATCAGATGTTTAAAGAAATTTTTCATAATGATAAATATCAAGAATTCAAGCCAAGATTTTTATTGGTACGAACTTGGGAATTTTTTTATAATTTTTTATAAATAAATAGAAAATTTTCATAAATTATAATTAAACACTTAATAGCATTTTCTTATTTAATGCTATCAAATTATTTCACTTTACATAAGAATTAGAATGAAAAATTAAAGAAATTACTTGTTTTTTTTTTCTTTTCCTTCAAAAAGAAAAAAGAATATGAATGAAATAGTCTTTTTTTCTTTTCCTTCAAAAAGAATATGAATGAAATAGTCTTTTTATCATTCCATTTTCTCTTTCTCTCTTTTTTTAATGAAGCAAAACTGGAAAATTTCATAACTTAATTTTTTTTTAATAAGAACTTGTTTTCGATTTACAAAAGAAAACATGGAAGTAATTTTGAATCAAACATACTATACACATAAAAAACAGTGAATGCCTTCATAGCAGTGTCCAATAACATCTTTCAGAACACCATGCAACACTCGCAAAAAAACAAGTGGCATATAAATGTACTATTTAGCAAAAATTTACAGACAGAAATGGGTTTAGCTTTGTCTTTAACTGGAAGGATTTTAAATCAAAATTGTATTCCAGTATGTAATTTAATAATAAATGAATGGATAATGGTTAAATGTAATGAATTATTGGTTAAAGCACAATAAAAAGCTTATAATAATTGAATTTGCTTATGATTATTTATGAAAAGATTTGAATGGCTTTTTTTTTTCTTTCTTACCTTTGCAATTTGTAACCATGTTGTAAAGTCTCTAGGTCCATTCATTTTTATAAACATGACATAAACTTCGCCCTTTGAAGGAAAAATAAGAATTAGTTGTGAAGTAAAATATTATTTTCCAGAAATCAAAAACCAATACATAACCATAATCCAAAATTTTTCATACGCACCTTTGTATCAGGAATAAAATTTTCTTCGCAAGGTGATTTACTATGATCTAATACCACTGCCTTCCTAGAATTCAAATAAATAAACTCAGCAAATAAAAAGAAATGTAATAAATATCTAAACTATAAAAATTGATTTTAAAATGATTTACCTTAAGAGATCATGTATAACTTCTTCATAATTATCTTTCTTTACACTGTAATTATAAAAAACATATTAAAATTACTTTTAATATGCAACGTAGAATGATTTTTAAAAATACCCTTGGTATTAGCATATTTTAGAAAGTAGTAATTTTGAGTATAAAAGCATTTTAATGTTCAAAAAACATTTTATGAGTATTCAAGTGAAAAATGTAACAGATTATTATGCAATTAATAGCTATAATTATTCATAATAAAGTAAGGCAAGTTTTTTTTTAAGTGTATATATTATGAAGCATGGAATTACTTGACATTCAAGCCTTAATTCTTCAATTATTACATAATAAAATGTTATGCTTCCACATGAAACATAATGTTTTGTATTTATTTAAAAGATATAAAAATCTAAATAATTATTTTAACCATAAGTGTTATAAATAATTTATAATTTTCACACTTCTGTGTATTTAAAAGTGTAGCTTTTAAACAGAAAATGTTTTAATTCCCTTTTTTAGGAAGAAGAGAAGTTTATTAGATTAAAAAATATACCTATCTAAATCTTTAAGTTCCATATTTGGCTGAGTATTAAAGGCATGTTTCTTGAAATATATATCTTGGAAAAATGAATTCATATTCAATCCAGATGATCCAAAGTGGTAGGTCCGTGACACATCTGGTACGATACACTCTCTGCCTTTCCTTATATCAGGCAAGCGCATCCACATATCCCAATCCCACAGCTAAAAGAAATCATAACAAGAAGTGAATGAAAACAGAATTCTTTCTTACATAATAAGTAATTAAAATAGTTTCAAATGATAAGAAAATGCCATTCTAATGCACATAAAAATTTAATTGCAGTTTATGAGACATACTGAATGATTATTGAAATCTATTTAATAAAATTGAATCATTTTTAGAAAGAAAAAATCCCTACAGATAACTGTGGTAAGTAATTTTATATTAAAATAACTAAACAATTATAAGCAAATCAAAATATGGATGCTTACGAGCAGGACTAATTAAACATCTAGTGAATAAATGTGTTCAACTATAACAATTAGAAATGAAAATTTGTTATTTATCATGATATTTCATATCATTATATTGATTTCACAAAATGGGATAGTAAATGTTTTCATGTTACTGTTGGTGAAATTACTTGTATCTGAGAACAAATCTTCCTCATTCAGAACTAGTAAGGCATCATGAAATGCCTGCTTTTAATTTAGGAATAATATATTATATGTTTTTATTGAAGAAATATTCATAATGTTTTAGGGATAGTCTATTTAGGTTTTCTCCTAATAGTTACAGTGATGATGCCTTACATTAGTGAAAATTGAGAGTATACCATAATTCGAAATCGAATCCCTCTTGAACTACATATGTTTTGGTTTGGGCAGGTACTTTAAGTGGAATAAAAACATGCTTTGATTGAAAGCTCCGATTTACGTTATACATTTATATTTTTAAATTTAATTGTACCTGTTCCATATCCAGACACATATACATAGAAGAAATTTTAATCAGAATTTTTAAGAATTCTGAAATCCTAAAGCTGAACTATGATCAAAAAAGAAAAATACAGATTTCAACTTATCTTATAAAAGAAAACAGACAGATTCCGGTACCATTTAAATAGAAGGTAATAATAATAAAACAAACCTTTTCTGGAGTAGGCCAACGAGGTTCTAATTCTTCTTTGTATAGACTTCGTTTCAATATCCAACCTAGACCAGGCATTGTTTCAACTCTGTACAGCAAACCTGAATCTTCACTAGTATGTTCATATCCCTGAAAATATATTTCAAATCTTCTTACTATCATATATCATAATATCAGAAAATTTTCTGAATATCTAAACACTAAAAACAATCAAAAAACAAACTGTTATATCAATTTCAATCCTCATTTCAAGAATTCTTTAAAAAAAAAATTGAATATTTAATTTTATATATGTGTTACTAGTGGATAAGACTAATAATGGGGTAAACTATGAGATATATGTACAAGATCATTTGTAAAGTCCTGGGAAAATTTACATATTAATCATTTTTTGTGCTAGTTTAAGCATTAATAACATAGAATAATTTATTTGCATGTCTAATTGAATATGGGGAAGCATAGGAGGGCTTTTTTTATTTCTCCAGCTGTCTGATTTCATTTCACTGGGATATTTTTTACAAGATTATATCAAGAATTCTTTCCTGATCAAAGGTTTCTTCTTTAGACAGATTTAAGGGTGGGAAACAAAGAACTGCTGAGCACCTGAGCTGACCTAGCATTGCCATCCAAGTGAAACAGTTCAGCAACATAGAGTTTTAGATATTTTTATTCACATATTCATCCTATGAGCTATTTCTCAGAATACACCTTTTTAAAGGTACACAAATGTTTTTAATGAGTCATAAAACTGCATGAAAAATGAATTAGTTTTAAGCAATATTTAAAATATGAGCTGCATTAAAGTAAAACTTTAGAAATAAAGCATAACAATATTCTGCTTGCTCACAGAAAAGACATGACAAATTTAACATCTGTATTCAGATCATGTTTTTAGTCTACTTGTTAACGCACTCAATTATAAACCTGTAAGCCCATAGTTCAATGCTCATGGATGGAAACTACAACAATTCCAATTTTTATCAACATATGGTCGCACCATCATGAAAAACCCATACAGTAAGACACTACAGGTAAGTGATCTGGATGTTATGTGAACTGTTTCTTTTATGCTCTACTCACTCAATGCAGTCCTCAAGGCTTTAGGTAATGTGATTCCTTCATTTGTCCAGATACTCACACATACACCTGGGCTCAACTTTCACACATGCTCTCTAAATGATCAGGTTTACAAACATGCCTCTAAATGCAACAATACTACAATCACTTGCATTACGATAATATGGGAGGGCGGAAATTCAGCAATTGCTCACAGGGAAAATATAGCAAATTAAATGTCTGGAACTGAAGTAGAGTTTTAATCCATGAAGTAAGACCAGTTCATAATACTTTAGTACTGGGCTACAAACGAAAGATTCATGATTCAATGCTCCCTAACAGAAAATATGGTACTTTCAGTGATAGATAGTGCCACCACTGTGATATCATGAAAAAACTATACAGTGAGAAGCTATAAAATATTTCATATGTGGTTTATAATATATTTCTTTTATATTTACATCTAAAGTTAGTAATGCTTGCTTATCCAAGTTGTACAAGGACTTTTTAAATAACCCACATATCTGTTAGGAGCATTGAATAATTTCAGGAAAATGATATATTCTTTGACAACCAATAAAGGTATTTATAGGAATAAACCATTTTTTTTTCTATATCTATCACTTAGATTAGAAACATTTATTGATTATTAAAAGATTTAATCATTTAAATATCATCTTATGAGGGATTTGTTTTGTGACCTCCTAAAGTAATTTGCATAAAAAATGTCCTCCCCCCAGACATCACAAAAATCTTCATATTTTTCAAAGTTGACAATCCAACCCACCCTTCAAAGTTAAATTTTTTGCCAAAGTACATAAAAGAAAAAGTTTTAATTCTCATACATTCATGTATCAAATCTTACTCACCAGAAACACTATTTTAAAATGTTTTAAGGTTTAATATCTGAATACAAATACAAATTGTAAAGTGAATTTTGCAAGCAAAACATTAAATTAAATTTTGAGGGAATCTGACTTCCCTGTACTTTTCAACACAAATAAGATTTATATAAATTGAGAAGATGAATAAAAATAAAATATCCGAATAGTTTGCTTTTTAATGTGTTCATGAAATTTTATTACATATAGCTTTTTATCCAATTTTGTGATTTTCTGGTTATTTAATCTTTTATGTTATTTAGAACAAGGAATGGAAAAACGGTCCGCACCTCATTTATGAAGTATCACCACTGAGCCAATAGGCTAAAGAAATCTGAAATCCAGAAATTTTGATTAAATGTTAGGCCAAAATAGAACTTCAGATGTCTGTTTGGACAGATTTATTGGCGTCACCAAACTCTTTATTGAAATTTTAAGATTTTTACATACATCATACAATTAAAGATACAAACACTTTTAACATAATTAAACAACACTTTTTCGTGCAATAAAATTAATAAATGAAAGTGGAGATTATAAATACTAAGTACAGACATTGAGATTCATATAACACTGATGCACTTTTAACACAAATTTGGAACGCTTTTTAAATGCAGGACAATTGATAAATGGAAGAGTAGAATTACAGCATACTAAATAGAGACATTGAGATACATATAACAGCGATTAACAATTTGGGAAAAATAGCCCATTATCATTGTGTGTACAACTGATTTTCATTATCATAAATATATTTCATGAATTCTATAAGGATTAATCGTCCTTTATCGTTATTAATTAGCTTTCGGAGTGAATCTTCGTTCATACTCCATTTAAAGATTTGATGTCTTAAATCCAAGAATTCAGAACATTATAATAGAATGGACATGATATCAGCAGTTTGTGAGCCACAGGGACATTTTGCATTCATTAACTTGTACACATTTAAGTAAGATGGAAAAGCTCCATGTCTAGTTAGGATTTGTGTTAGGAAGAAATTGGAACACATTCTTGAAATCTTAGACTTTTGGAATGAGTTTATGCGTATGACGACTTATTTCTAGGTTGTCCCATTGCCTTTGCCTTCTTGTATAGTCGCTTGTTTTAATTCCTTTTTGATACAGCTAATGGGCTTTTTAACATCCAGGAGATTTCTTTGTATGATACCATCCTTAGCATACTTGTCTGCTAGTTCATTCCCAACATGGCCAATGTGGCCCTTAATCCAGTGTATATGGAGTCGTCGTTTTGGGAGGATCTTTCTTATTTCATGGACTATAGCTAGATTCAAGTTGAATTTTGTAATTGCTTTTAATGTTGCTTGACTGTTCGAGTACAGATGGCAAGGCATCGTCGGAATGTTTTTTTTATCCATAGTAACGCTTGTTGTATAACATTAATCTTCATTTGAAAAACTGTACAATGGTTTGGTAACTTGTAGGATTTGTGTACATAATAGTGCCCATTTACTAGGACACAGAAGGCCACCCCAACTCCTGAGTCCATTTTCGAACCATCCGTGAACAGTTCGTATCCATCATTTATTGGTGGATCCAAATTCCAGACTATTCATGGAATGTGGGCTGGGTGGATTGTCCATTTTAAGGTTCCTTGTTCTAACTCATTTGCCTTGATGGAATAAACTGCAATGTCTACATTATCATTCTTTAGTTTGAGTTAGGAAGCTTCGATATCCGATTGAATTTCTATTGGAAGAACACCTGAGATAACTTGCAATGAAGGACTGGAGGCAGTTCTGTACCTTCTCATTAGTGCCAATAAAATTGTCGCTGTACTTTTGGGATCTTATCCCTCATGCATTCAGTAGGATTTGCCCACCAAGCTTTACAGGTATATGCCACTATTCTTAATAATGCATGTTTATAAAGTTCCTTCACCACCAGTTTAGAAAGATTTTTCATTTGATTCAGTTTATTTACTATTTTTCCCAGTTTTACTTCTTAAGTAATCTACATGCAGACGCCATGATAACTTTTCATCTAGGATTAGTCCTAAGTACTTCATTTCTTTAACTGGTTTGATATGCGTGCCTCCAATAATAAGTTTGGGAGGTTTTAGCTTAGGACTTCTACACGGAAGAAAAAGCAGTGAGGATTTATCTTTAGCAAAATCAAATTTGCAACTTCTGGTCCATTGTAATAACTTAGAAATTGACCTTTTAGCTCATTGTTCGATTTGGGCAACTGAAGACCAAGAGATCATCAAGATTAGATCATCGGCATAAGCTTGAATTTTTGTAACTTCTGCTAAGTCAATTTCTAGTGCAGTGTTCATGATTATATTCCTGTATAATGGGCCCGAATTTGAACCCTGAACATATCCCTTTTTTCGTCTTCGTTCAACGGCGATGCTCTGATAATCGTATATGATTATGCGATCTGATAGCATATTTCATATGACCTTATAAAGGTTTTGTGGACATTTCAGAAGCTTCAATTCAGAGAGAAGTGCCATCCACCATATATTATTGAAGGCACTCTTTATATCTAGCAAGATTATGCATGAGGAATTTATTTTCTTTACTGGAATCTACAAATTTTGTAATTTGTTGGATTGCATCAGTGGTACTCCATTCTGGAGTAAAACCATATTGACAGGAAGCTAATTTGTGATTTGAGAATAGAAAATGACTCAATCTTGACGTCATCAGTCTGTCGTACACCTTACTCCAGGCGGTAAGTAGACAGATTGGTCGATACAAGGCTTCCTGCTGTGGATCCTAACCACCCTTACTAAATAAGACTAATTTTGCTTTTCCAGAATTTAGTAAATGTACCAGTTTCTGATAGTTTATTCAGAAAAACAGTAAAGAGTGTTGGATTTGCTAGATATACTTCTTTGATAATTTCTTTCGTCTATTCCTGACGCTATTCCTGGGTTAAGAGAGTTTATTGCATGGGCTACTTCCTCTTCTGTGAAAAACAAGTCATTCTCTGTATAGAAAGGCTTACGCAGATCTGTTCGTAAGGATTTGTAGGATTCCAAGTCATCAGTATGCTTGTCTTTAAGAAAGTGATATGACAATATTGTGTTACTGTACCACCTGATTTTACAATTTTGCTAAGTTGAAATGGATGTTTTAAGGCATCTTTTGCGATGTCATAGTGAGTTCCAAATGGAGATTTCAGAGATATAGTACTGAGGTGATGTTTCCAGCAAAGCCTTTTTGCTTTTAGTAATTCTTGTTTGCAGACAGGCAAACTTTTCTTGTAAGATATCTTAAAATGGACACAAAGATTTTCATCTCATGTGCATCGTTGGAATCTTTCTCTTTCCGCTTTCACTCTATTTCTCATGTTTTGCAGTTGAATATTCCACCATGGAACTCCTTTATGACTAATTGTTAAATTGCTATTTGTTTTCAGTTGCAGATCTGAACATATGGTCTGAATTTTGGCCGTCCATTCTATTAATAGATCGCTTCGTTGGATCATTGATTGAGTCCATCGTAATATTTCCGAAATAAGAGAATAGCAGAGCCTTTAAATTGAGCAATCCATTTTTATTAAATTATATTTGTTCTTTTGAGGAATGAAGACATCGTCTGTTCTGATGTCAAAGTAAATATAGTTGTGATCGTACCTGTTATCTCATCTAGGACCGTCCAATTGGAGATTAGCAAGTCCATACAAGATGATTTAATCATAGTAATATCAATCCAACTCCTACCTCTGTTACATAAGTAGGTAGGAAGACTATTTGGATCATTCTTTATTTGGAGATTATGTGTGCTTGCAAATTCCCGAAGTTCCGCCCCTCTTAGCTCTTCAAAGGGGGAACCGCATAGAGTACTCTTGGAGTTGAAGTCACCCACTATTAGAGTACCACAACTACATATTCTTAGAAGGTCCTCTATTTTATGGAGATTGGCAGTTAGATCACTCAATGGTGAACAATCAAATGAATTTGCTTATTTGAAAGTTTGATTAAAACAGAGACTATCTTTAGACGCTGTAGTCTGTAAGATAGGAATATGTGGATTGGCTACTATAGTTAATGCACGAGGGTGTGCAGTTTGATCATATATTAATTATTTGAAATTGTGTAACCTACTGGTTTTGCTTGTATGCAATACGGTTCTTGCACGAAGGTTATGTCATGAGAACAAGGTTTTTGCTTCAATTGTGCCGTACCTGCTTGGCAGTGTGTGACATTTATTTGTAATGCTTTTATTTGTGCCAGTAGGTTGGTATTATTCATAATTTATTCTACGTTTTAGCTCTTCAATTTCCATTGCTCTTGTCGGACAATCCCTATCATAACTAGTATGATCTATTGGGAATTGTGCATTGGTACTGGCATTTCTATCTGCACAGTTTACACATTTCTTTGTAGAGCTATTGCAGGATCTATAATTGTGTCCGATTTCACCACATAGCCCGTATGCTTCTTCCGCTATACATTTTATACTGATATGACTGTATTGGCAGCATTTGTAACACTGTACTGGTTTGAGAACTGTTTAATGTTGAATCTTTCCCAATGTAGACAAATGTTATTTATTTTCATAATCAGTTTGTACATTTCAGGATGTACTTCGAGAACCCAATGAATTTTGTCCTTTGCTTTTATGGGGAAGGGAACTGTGATTTGATCCGCCTTTAAGCCTTCATTTTGTGCTACCATGCTCTTATTAAGTCTTCTTTAGAAACATTTTTAGGAATATTGTATACCACTATGCGTGGGTTTTTCTTTCTTGGATGTTTTATGTCCAATTTCTGTTTTAGAGATTTATTGTTCTGAATCTCAAAGAGTTTTAAGTCATCCTCTTTGTTTGTTTCTATCAGTAAACCACCATTTCTGATAGTTCTCATTCTTTTGATTCCGATTCTCAATTGGGCTGGATTGACTGATCGGAGAATTTGTCTTTTAATCTGCTCAGAGTCTTTATTTCCCTCCATACCATAAATGAGGGTAACATGTTGCTTGTTTGTCTTTTTAGGTTTGGGCTTAGCTTTTGTTGGTTGGGCTACCATTGGTTGCTTGACCACTTCTGCAAAAGTTTTAGGAAAAAGGTCTTTGTCAATTTTAAACTGTTCAAACTTACCCTCTAGTTTACTATAGTCTAGACATTGGCCAATGACCAAATTCATCAGAAGTTGGAATTGGTAGCGAATCTCCTGCTGCACTGGTTTAGAGATGTTGTTGGACTTATCTTTTAGTAAGTCCTCTAATCTGTTTTGAATAATTTGTGTCTTTTTGATGTAGTCTGTGGCATTCATGCTGCTATCCATTTTGTTAGAGTTTGACAAGAGAAAAATAGTCCAGACAGGGTGTTATCTTCCCAGTACCCTGGGGTTCACACTGGGAAGATAGTAGTACGCTTGTTTAACTCGGGCTTTAGAGCCTTACAGGGAGTTCCTTGACCTTGCCAAGCTACCCAAGTTATGGAAAAGCGTTAAATGAAACTTTCGTTAAAATCACTATTAGAGTACCAAGCTACCCAAGTTATGGAAAAGCGTTAAATGAAACTTTCGTTAAAATCACTATTAGAGTACCAAGCTACCCAAGTTATGGAAAAGCGTTAAATGAAACTTTCGTTAAAATCAAAATCGCATTTCAAAGTCTAAATTATGCTGTTCGATCGCATTTCATCACAATTTCAATCGCTTTCCCACAGGGGTTTGTGTTATTTACACAAAACTCTTCGTTCCTTACAATTTAATAAATTATCCTTTTCTGGTTAATATATTTATATTATATTAATGAAATCTCCATGGCTTTTAATATATTTCTGGCTGATATCATGTTGTTCAATTCTTTCATCTAATAAAAAAAAAAAAAAAAAAAAAATCTAGTACGTAATTATGTTAAGTGATTAGAAATATATAGTGATGCATAAATAAACAAAAATCAGTAAAACTAATGAAGAATATGTAATAATAATTAGATCTCACAATCTCTTGAATGCAAATGACAGAATGCCGTTTTTCCATTTACCATATCTTTCCGCAAAAATCAGCTATTAAAAATCAGTTTCATTTTTGTAAAAAAAAAATAGAAAGTAAAAAATGAAGTCTTTGAACAATGAAATTTTATTTCATATGACTACTCATTTCTATTTCTATTACAATAAATTTAAAATATATGAATATATTAAGAAGCCTAATTTTATTCGACTTAAGCAAGAAAGCTTTTTGTTCATCTTAGCATTATTCCCTTTGCAGTTTCTTATTTTTAATAGCCCCTTACATTGTTGTAAATAGTTAATTATGCTAAAATCACTATAAATAAGCAGCAAAAGATCATCCTTACCCTATTTCTGGTGTAAATCAATTATTAATACAAACAGAAGCGCTTATTTTGCAAAAATTGATTTTTCTCAAGCATGTCTACAACTTTCAGTCAGAGGTAAATCTTCTGGAGCTTTAAGTTATAATGTACAGAGAAGCTCACAAGGTTGGTTACAATATGGAATGAAAATTCCTGAATTAATGTGTTAAGCAAATCAGATGAATTTAATCTGTATTTCGATGCTACCCTTATGGAGTATATACCTGAAAAAACCTTTGGATATATTATGAAAAGTTCACCTCTTCATAAATCATACAAACTGAGATAGTTTCTATGTTCATTCTTTCATTATTAAAAGGATATATAGGAAGATATGATGAGGTAAAATCCCAAGATGAAGGTTAAGAATACAATTTTGCATATTTTTAAAGTCAGATGAATATACCGTATTTACTGGAGTACCGTACTGGTGTATAACGCGCATCTATAATGTCAAAACTTATTTTTTAATTTTTACATATATTTGCCATATAACATGCACCCAATTCTTTATGAAGAAACTTAAAAGATACATGCGCAATGCTCTTACCTTTTGAGGTCACTTATTCAAAGATTTGTCCTAGCCCTTAGAACAATAGTTACTGAACTGACAAGCGCTAAGGGAACAGTATGTGTGTGGGTTAAATACTTAATGGAGTAAATATACCTGCAAAGAGGGTGCATTGTACTCAGTGCAAGTGTCAAAAAAAATGTATTGTAGGATTTCGAGAAGAGAGGGATATAATTTAGAGTAAGAATGCATTTCCAATCCGAAAGAATTTATGGATGTTTCTCTTTCTGTAGCCATTTGAAGACATGATTTTGAAGTGAACATCAAAGGTTTTAGTTAAAATAAATTGATCTAGCATTCCTTTTAGTAGTAAATATGGCTTCTGCCAAACGAAACAATACAGTGCTGGTTTCAAATCCAAAGTCACTCAGTTTGTGAAAGAAAATGGAAATCTTGCTGCAGCAAAGATGTTTGGTGTTGGCGTAAGATGGAACGGATGATGATTATTTATTTATAGATCAGAGTAACAGTGATGGTGAAGATGAAACAGAAATCGATGATGTGTCTGAAGATATAATAGAAGACGAACATGAGGAATTTTCCTTGCGTTCAATAATGGAAAGTTTTTAAGTTCAAAAAGGTATGTCTTTTTTTTTTTTTAAATAATCAGCATGAGTACCTGTCAAAATTAACTTTTGTATGCAGATTTTTTTTTCATATTTTTAATCTATAATTTTTGCTATGTACAATAAATGTATTATTTCGGTACTAAATTTAAATCATATACAGAAAAAAGAGAGAGAGAGCTATTGAAATTAGTTTAATAAATAATAGCATTATACTGTATGCTATGTGTTGAACAGTATTGTTAAAAGAAGTAAAAGTACAATATTAGTAACCATAAAAGCATGTAAATAGATTAACATGCTTTTATGGTTACTAATATTGTACTTTTATTTATAGATCAGAGTATTTATTTATAGATCAGTACTTTTATTTATAGATCATTTATCTATTTACATGCTTTTTTATATGTTTAATAAATGAGTTAATACAAATTTATCTCTATAGCGGAGTGAAATATTATGGTTACATCATAAGATATCAGAAGTTCAGAATTAATTTAATATATGACAATAAAAGCATCTGTTAATTGCAAAGCTAATAAAACTAATTTTTATAACCAATTTTTAAAGAAATTATAAATGAGGTACATTAAAAATCCAATGAACTAGCTGAATTATAAATTGCATAAGTTATGTATTTTATTAACATGATTTCTGAAGGCTGAAATAAAGTGAAAACTCATATTATTTTAAGAGCAACAATAAAAATTATTTTGCAGCAAGATACATAACATCATGCATTAGAAACATATTCTGTTTAACTAGAGTTGTGATGCAAAAGTTTTAAGTTATTGCTCAAATATAAATCACATAATTAGAACACATTAGTATACAAGTTCTGATATGCAACAACAACGTATGCAACAAAAACAGTTATATGAAATGGATAAACATGAAATCAAATATATCAAGATATGCAACATATGGAGTTGAAATGTTTTTATTAATTATGGTAATGCTGTAAATGTTCATTATTATATATATATTAACTTTGACAATTTTATACTGTCAAAAATGTACGCATATATATTGTAATTAAATTATATTAAATACTAAAATTATAACCTTCAAAAGTATTAAAAAAGTGCAAAAGAAAAACTGAGAACCTGTAAAAAAGAAAATAAGAACTTAAGCAAAAGTGAAGTAGTCTAGGCCAAATGGCCAAAATATTAGAACAGTCAGACTGAAATATTCTAGCTCTCATAAAGGGATAAAACTGATTCAATTTACCATGCCAATTAATTGCTACTACTATTTTTGCTGCTAAAGCACAATTATTCTTTTGGTTTTGAAAGAATTTATATTTTTAAAAATTTTTCTTATATATATATGTGTGTACACGCGTGTGTGTATGTTACATGCAGACGCTAAAAGTTACAACTTGAAAATTCTTGTGGGGAGGTTTTGTATCTCTGGATAACATTCACAAGTTTTCATTTATGATTCTTTTAAGCATGTATAAATATGAGTGTTAATATGATCTATTTTTACATTAGCACATACCAAATTTTTACTTAGTTTATATTATATGCAAAATTTTTGCAATACCTGTAAGATGAAAATAGTGATTTGCAATCTCAACCAATGTTCTACTTATAATGATAAATTATTTTTTAGCAAGCATGCTGTTTTTGGGAAGTCAAGCTCTTGGAGGGAGGGGGGATAAAAAAATAAAAGTGGAAGTTGTGCATTTCATAATTTTTCAAATGACTTTTCTGAATCTTGTGCAACTGGCATATTTATATACCTTTAAATTCGTACAGATGATCGTCGTCCTAGTATTTTTAGAAATAAAACACTTCTTTTTTATTTTTGCATTTAGAGCATTTATTAGTTATCAAAAGATAAAAATTAAAACAGCTAATTATTTTAATAGGAATGATATCTTTATGTGACTATTCAAAGTAAGAAGAAAGAAACTTACCTGATCATTCCAAGCAGATATACAATAAATAGATTCATCTTCTTCTAATAGTCGAAGAGTTTGGCTAAAATAACTGAACAAAGAGGGAAAAAATATCTTACTTGAAAGATTCTTTTCAATGTATTAAACTATAGTAAAAATAACAAATTTTAAAATTTCAAAAAAAAAAAAAAAATAAGAAGGAATATTAATGAAAGATAAAATACAGGCTTACTAATGATAAAAACAATAGCTAAATACATATCTATTCTTACAAATAAAAATCCCTCTCCTTATTTAAGTACTATGTAAACACGTTTTTACAGTGTAGTATTTTGTGTACATTTTTAACTCAGATCTGCTTTTAAAAATATTTCCATGTGCAAAATGTCCACTATAAATGTATACTTTTAATTACAATAATGAAGTTATGAAAAATATATATGAAATTTTGTATACTCAATTTGCCGTGCATTTTAGGATCAAAAATTATATAATATTACATTAGCTTCACATTGTATTTTGTAGCTTACACATATTACCATGATTTTATTTTTAGTCCAAAGGGGCGGCTTTGTCCCTGAAGACTATTGTTTTCATTTTGCGATTTTGCATTGGAAACATTAAAAGTCTGAATCACTTTTTAAACTGTTGCCACAAAATATCGCAGCCCTGTATTATATTTAAAGAAATTAAATAATGAAGAATCTGCATAAATGTATGTATCTCCAAATGTGATAAACAACGGTACCTAGAGCCATCCAATTTTGAATAACATATGTTTCCACCCGAATATGCGCATCTCGAATCCCAAACTTGGAATTTGTTTTGTTATCTATTTCCCATTTTGTAAAACTTTAACGAATTTTTGATGAACAAACTCAAATGATTTAAAAGTGAGAAATGGCAACACTCTACGGGGGGAAAAAAGTTTTTTTTAATCTAAAGCCTGCGGAACTGTATATCAGAAATTCTAATACTCATTTCAAAATTATTTTGCAAGATTGCTGTTGAACTGGATATTACGGTTTAAGTGCACAGAACATGATGTTTAATAAATAAAGGTAACACACAAAACGTTAAAAAATGCAATTTTGGACGTAATTTAAAATCTGAAACCTTTCAGATTTTTTTTTGTGACTTTTTTTTATTTTATAATTTTATTTTTAGAACATCTTAAAAAATGAAAGGAACTCTTTATATCAAATATTGTGTTCCAGTAATGTTCAGTTTCTTCAACAATATTCAACTAAACTTTGTATAATGTAAGAAAATTCTTTTAAATACTCTAGAATAATATGAGAGTTTATAGGTATACTAATAAGAGTAAATAAAGGTAATAAATAAGGTAAATAAATAATAAGAGTTTAGAGGTAGCCTTTTCTAATAGATTCAAAAAAGTATGTTTACCTAAAGAAATCGGGTGATACATCCAAATCTTCTTCAATAATAATCGCATATTTAGCATCCTAAACAGCAACACAAAAATTAGATAATTTTACTGAATTATAATTTTGAAATAGTTTCTTTTCAAATATATGTGCAAAGTGAAAATAAACTTACTGGAAACAAATTAAATGTAGCTGTAAGACTAGCCTTGTAATGTTGAGATATTCTAGCATTCTTGGCACCAATTGGGGTATGCTGATGAAAGGCAATTTATTTTTAAGATCAGGCAGTACACAAATTATCATTTGTTAAAACAAATAGAGAGGAAACTATCAATACAATGCAAGTTCTGTTAAAAAAATATGCTGTATGTAAGTAGACTTCAAAGGTTGAAAATATATCTAATATATGTATATATACTTTATCCAAAAATATCTCAATAGACATAAGAGTGTTTTTTTTTTTTCCTTAAAGTTTCAATTTTAAGAAGCAAAGAATGCATTATAAATTATAGCTTACCTGTATTCCTCTTAAACCAAAAAGTTTAGTAACTTCTAATGGTTCCTGCAAATATATTTGAGATGTATTTTGCAGTAATTTACAGTAAAACTTCAATAATTTGCTTTTTTATCAAGTTATAGAATAAGTATTAATAATCAAATAAACTAAAATTCTGAAACCTTTATACCAAATATAAAAAATATTATTCATTCAAAAAACTGGAATGGAAATAATTTGCACATGCTGTTTTCAAAAAAGAAATGTCAAATTCAAATCCTTAATACAAAATCATTTTGTGAATTGAATTATTCAGTTTAAAAATACGACATGAACTTCAAGAATAACTATAAAGATTAAAGGTGATCAAATGATAGAAAAGTCAATACACAATAAATATTACCTCAAAATAGCCATCTATAAAAACAGTTATCATTTCTGGGTTGCAGCCATGAGCTGATAATAAAGACCGTAACATTCTAAACAGGGATTGAAAAAAGTATTAATTTTACAGAATAATAATAATTTCATTATAACTTAAAATAGATTAGCAATACTGTTCTGTGGCAAAACCCTTCATATGAAACTGATGTGTATTTTATATAATTTAGAATTTAACCCAAAACTATCTTAAAAAATTCTATTTTCTATTTATTACTGAGATTCAAAATATATCTTACTACAACATATAAAAAGTACATATATTAATGTCTGTATACACACTCTACATATATGAATGTGTGTGAGTATATATATGAAAAAAAGACACATTTGTATGTTAATATATGTATGTATGTACACTGGTGTGCAAAAATTAAGGACGAAGTTGAAAAATTAGCTTACCAGTGGAACAAAGAGGCAGAATAGACTAAAAGCCCAATCAGGAGAGTAGGTCAGGTATGTAGCACATGTGTATATGTGCTACTAAACATAATGAGGGAGTGTTGGAGGGTTATAAAGCATAAAGATCACTGGCAGTTTAAGCTTAGCATTTCTGGGGAGCTATTGCACTGCCTATATCAGTTTAAACAATGTTGAGTTGCTGCCTCAGTGTGAAATGTTGAACAACCAATCTGTTAGATGACATCTGGATGATTTTACCTGAGGTCGAATCATTGGAAAGACTGAGGAAGGTTGAAGGGTAACGAATGTTTCTGTGGAGTTCAGGATTGCACATAGCATCATTCCACGACTTTGGAACAGAATCAAACTACAGGAACAGCTGTCTAACGGTTCAGAAGTGATCATCCATGAGCAACCATGCCACAGGACAACCAGTATACTGCACTACAGAAAAGAAAGAACAGGGGCCAGGAGGCTGCACAGTGGTGGTATGTTTGCATGGTGACCTGTATGGTATATACCATTAACACCACTCATCAGAGAAGGTGTTTTCTGTGGTGCAGGGAATACCAGAATTGGACAGATAATCAATGGGATTCAGCACTCTTTATGGATGAGAGTAGATTTAGTCTGAGTAGCGATTCTAGACAGATATACATCTGGAGAGTGTGGGGGAACACACAATAACCACTCCACCATCATCAAAAGTGCCTGGTTTGGAGGTAGCGGAGTTCTTGTTTAGGAGGCATCATACTTGGTAGCTGTACTGACCATCACATCTTCCAAGAAGGTCTAGTCACTGGGGTCTGTTGTTGCAATGAGGTTCTCCTTCCTTACATGCATCTTTTCAGAGGCACTATGGGTCAAGAATCTCAAAGGCAAAAAAAAAAAGGGGGGGAGTTCAAACAAGGATGACTGCAGCTATATCTTTATACACAAGTTTTCCATTGTACATCTATTCCACAATCAAAAATGTTTATACATACACTGGTGCGCAAAAATTAAGGACGAGACGGTTTTTTCAATATAACTTTGTACGAAAGCTTTCCAAATCAACACATTTAATACCGTAAGATCCCCAATACGTAAGGACATGAGTAATGTAAGCAACACTTACTAAAAGAGAAATCAGAGGGATAAAAAGAAGCTTTATTGAAAAAGTAGCATGGAGCGCAATGTGATTGAAGGCCGACACATCCCTGTGATGGGTGTCCAGCAAGAAACATTCAGTCTTTAATAGGGGATATGATCTCCCCTGACTGCTAGGCAGGTTTCACATCATTTCTACATGCTGGATATGTGGTTGTTAATGAGCTGTTGAGACACTGCTACTTGTTCCTCTTGTAGCACTAATCGCAGTTTCAGAATCGTTACTGGTGATAAGTTACGTGTGCCACGGGTCTCCCTAGTAAGTTCCGTACATGCTTGATGCGATTTAGATCCAGAGACCTTGTCAACGAATCCATGTGTTCAGTATCTTCACTCTCCAACAGCTCTTTGACAGTAACTGTGCGATGAGGTGGAGCGTTGTCGTCCATGAAGAGGAACTGAGGACCCATAGCCCTTGTGAAAAGATGCATGTAAGGCAGAAGAACCTCATTACAATAGCAGTCCCAGGTGACGAACCTCCTTGGGAGATATGAAGGTCGGTCCGGCTACCAAGCATTATGTCTGCTCGAACGAGAACTCCGCGACCTCCAAAACAGTCCCTTTTGATGATGTTGAAGGGATTATTGCGTGTTCCCCGCTCTGTCCAGATGTGTATGTGTCTAGAATCGCAACTCAGACTAAATCTGCTCTCATCTGTAAAGAGTACTCGTCCCCATTCATTGTCTCTCCAATTCCGGTGTTCCCGGCACCACAGAGAACGCCTTCTCCGATGGGCAGGCGTTAGAGGTACACACCGTACAGGGCGTCGTGCAAACAGACCACCACCGTGCAGTCTTCTGGCCACGGTAAAACGCGATATCGGTCGTCCAGTCGCCTGTGTCGTGTGTCTAGCGATTTCTCCCGCTGTCTGCCGCCTGTTTCTTCTGGCCTGTAAGGCAATATACCGGTCATCTGCGGGTGTGGTTCCTCGTGGACGACCACTACTAAACCCCCGGATAGCTGTTCCTGTAGTTTGAAATTGTCTCCAAAATCGTGAAACGATGCCGTGAGCAATTCTGAACTCTGCAGCCACACTTGCCACACTGCGGCCTTCCTCCAACTTCCCAATGATTCGACCTCGGGTAAAAGCATCCAGATGTCGTCTAACAGATTGATTATTCGCCATTTCTCGCTGAGGCAGCAACTCGGTGTGATTTTAACTGCTATACGGTATGCAATCTCTTTGCCAGAAATACTGATCTTACACCGACAACATGCTTTATACTACTCAGACACTCCCCCCATTACGTCTACCTGCATATCTCCGCATGTGCTACCGTACATCACCTTACTTAATCTCCTGATTGGTCTTTCTGTCCGCTCTGCCTCTTTGTTCAGCTGATATGCTAATTTTTCAACTTTGTCCTTAATTTTTGCACACCAGTGTATATTGTATATTCATATATAATAATACAAGTCTAATATACATAAAAATAATATAATGAATATATTTAGTATATTATCTCCTTTGATAAAGGTAGTTAGAATTCTATTGAAATGAAGTAACTTATAAGCATATTTAAAAATTGAATCTTGAAAACATTTTTTAAAAAGGAAACATCAAAAATGAATCTTGAAAACATTTTTTAAAAAGGAAACATCAAAAATGAATGTCGCTTGAAGCGCTTTTACTTCAATTCATCTCATTTAAACTCTACTTACTTAGCTTAAACTCATCTTACTAGAAAACATTTTTGACATAATAATTCTAGAGAAAAGAAAAATCACCTTTGCATTTATTAATTATTGTTAATTGATCAGAAGTTAGTTTGTTCCCCTTGAAAAATTAACTAATTTCCAGTCAGTGAAGATAATTACTTGGTTTATTGATTACATTTTCAATTTTAATTTTACCTTTTTAAAAGTTTCCATTTTCAATTTATTCAAGATTCATTTTTAAATTTTTTTTTCCAATTTAAAAAACATTTTTGATAATATATAAAAGAAAATGTATGTTTGCAAATTTAATTACATATGTAAATATAATTAAAGTAAATATATTAAAACATAATTATTCAACTTCAACATATTGCTAATATTAAAAAATTCATACAACAAATAAAATATACATATAAAAAAAGACTCAAACCCACAGACTTTATGAGATTTTCATTTATGATTTTCACTTTTTAATTGATAGTCTCACATATATGATATTGACCAAAAAATAACAGATTTTACTTCTGCATGCAAACCATGCAGTCATTTAAAAACATTCATTCACTTTTAATTAAACTAACCTGTAGAGGTAATGAGGCCTGTTACTAGCTATAATAGCTACTGGAACATCTCTCACTCTGTTGTTCTGAATCTGTGAAAGTAATGGATAATATAAGATTATTCATAATTCCATAAAACATTTTAAAAATTCCTAAATTACACAATCAAACTTTATCATACTGAAATGGAGGTAACAAGAAGTTTTTTTTTTTGTTGCATATTTCACAAATGATCAAAGTATCCACCTTTGTTGCTATGGCAGACATTGTATCCATGGCTAGTATACCACAATCAACCAAAACCACAGCTTTGGTGATGTGGTTGTGAAAATCATAGAAATAGCAGGGAATGGAGGCATGACAATATTGTTGATATCCCTTCCTCAAGAAAAAGTCATAGATCAAGATGACACTCAATTAAAATATCATATTTGATTGAGATGCTATATCAAGCCATTTCAGTAATGATGTCCGTGTTAGTGGATAACTGTGCAGTTGGAAAAGTAATCATGCTGTTTTGACTTAACTATAGTGTTTGATAATTTTTTAATAAGTTCACACAAATCTTTCTACGAGGCACAAATATTCTTGCTCTTTAGTAGCTTGCCCTTCTAATTTCTTAAAGCATGCTTTTGTTTCACATTTAAACATTAATATGTACTATAGTAATGCTCACTAAAACATACCAGTTTAATCTGTGTTACAAATTTTCAGTGGTATTCTTTTTTTGTATTCTTTTAAAAGCCCGGGTAAAACATCGGTTCTCTATTTCTCAGTTGAATGATAAAATGTCTTTATTTCTCACCACGTAGTTACAGATAAACAATGTTAATTTTCTCTTTCCATCTTTAAGCCATCCATCAGTTGGCACGAAATTTTCTCCTAGCATTTTAGCTGATTCTACAGCTTTAAAAGAGC
>KK121492.1:381849-400207 GCA_000611955.2 Stegodyphus mimosarum | reverse complement strand
TATTATTATTTTTCCAAAATTCTTTTTTTAAAAGGAGTCGAAAGGATTAAAGTTCAACGTGTCCAAAAATCAAAGGAAAATAAACAGCACATTTTTTAAAATAAGTTTTTTTTAAAAAAATTCCGCGGAAAAGGTGTTAAGCTCACCTTCCTAAATAAATTCGTATTTAATCGATTTATTGAAATACGAAATTTATTTCAAGTTCGTAAAATAGCTAAGTGTATACGCTTCACGACGATGTAAAAATGAAATGTATAGAGTGAAATCTTGCTTTCCTGTAGCCCATTATGTGTCAAAATGACGCGATTTGGTCACAAAACATAAAATAAAAAACATTCTAATTGGAATTTCGAAAAAATCGCTTCGAGGTGCACTGGCTCTTGTGTAGATACACCAATGTACCAAATTTCGTGGCCCTGGGTCTATTAGCTTACTCGCAACACGAATGAAAGACACACACACAGACTCTTTGTTTTATTATATGTAGAGATTAAAACATAATAAATCAATTTTATCGAATTAATTTTTGCAAAGGTTAGAGAGCATTTTTTATACATATCAATGATCATGTTTGCTTCTATGAAAAATAAAACAGCCTGATATAATGTATTTATTATTTAAATAAAGATGCATGTTATTTACTCTGTGCAATTTAAATAAAAATTTTCATTTTAAATTTATTTAAATCATATAAGATAAAACTACTAAGTAGACTAGCTCCACAGTAGCCGAGCGGCTAAGATCACTTAATGCTAGCAGTTTGAACCCAGGTAAACAAACTGGCTGTGTGGTTGAGTTTCACAGTTTTCCTCATGTGTAACAAGAATATGTGCCAGTTTTGCTAAGAGTGCCTTCTACTTCCCAAAGTTTTGCTTAGATCAGCATTCTCCCCAAGAGGCAGATAGCCCTCATGTGTTTTGCCACATTCAGATAACTAACTAAGTAGATTACTAGCAATATTGAAAACAACAAAAATGAACACAACAACCAATACAATACAGAGAAGGATACATAAACTTGCCAGTGACCCAATTTACCACAAGTTTTAACTACAATTATAACAGCTTTAATTATCATTTTAAACAATCAATACAAACACAGTGAAGGTGATTTTTAATATTGTTATTTATTTACATTCTCAAAACTATTGATCACTTTCATAGATCATCATCATAACAGGTTCTGTTGTATACATGTATGTTTTTTAATAATAATATGCATGTCTACTGCACTCTGCCATTTAGGAACACCACTTTACCTCCAAACCAGGCTAGAGATGGACTTAAATCAAAGAGCTTCTTAGATCGGTTAGGTTAGGTTATTCAGTTATGGCAAAGCACACGAGGGCTATCTGCCTAAAGGGAGGGATGCCTTCGTGGAGGACTTTCTAAGGGAAACTGGCTCATATACACGTTACACATGGGGAAAACCACGAAAACGCCCATGCAGCCAGCCCGTTCACGGGATTCGAACCTCAGACCGAACTACCAGTGTTCAGCTTCTTAGATGGGAAAAATAGTTTCACTTGCTACATGCCCCACACTTCCCAAGACAGCAGATTTTTAAACTGGTTCTTCCTAAAAACATTGCCACGTAACTGACTGGGCTTATCACTCCCAGTTATATACAGACTATAGTGAGTGGAGCCAATAGAATTAAAAGCACTAAAAGGTACTTTCTAATTATCATTCTCCCTAAAAAGTTGAGAAAAAGTATTCATGAGACAAAGCAATATGTTGCCAAAATAGTTATGTGGCCCTCCACATTGTTGCAGAAAAGTGTATGGCCACCCGGGTGTGCACATAGCACATGTGTGTTTTGGACAGTACACAATGCTGAAAGTGTACAGATGCCAAATTTGTGCAGTTCTCTTATGTTTTTTAAGCGAAAACAGATCATTATGTGCATACCAAGAACAACATCGCAAAACAGATTGATTTCTTCAAAATGTTTTATTACTGATTTTTTTTTAAATTTATTGATTGATTGCTCTTGTATTGCTCTTATTGATTGATTGCTCAGCATGCCATTATTTTAAAAGTGGCCGTATAACAAGTGACTTTCGTGCAATTGTTTCTAAAAAAACTAGCCGGCAGCAAGTTCACAGAATATAACCATACAAAATGTAATTAAAATTCGTACAGGTCAAAAATTTCTAACAACAGCTTACAACACAGGAGAACCTTTTCTAAGATGACGATCCATGGTTCCAAACCTCAGTGGTGCACTTCCACAGATGCTCTAGATGGGTTACAATAATCATTTCCACAGAAGACCAGATTTTAGTCTTTTGTGGAAGTGAGTATTATAAGGAGTGACATTCAGTGCTTAATTAGGTTCTCAGACATACTTTTCATCTTTAGGGATGGTCACCATGAAGGGTTCAGTATATTTTAATAACCTCCTATACAGGTTTAAATATTTTTTTTTAATTTACAAAACACTTTTTGAACTAAAAAGATAAAACTTTGGTAAAAATGTTATTAGACTTAAATATAAAATGAGATTAGAACTGTACTACGTAGAATATTGAATACCTGGAATAACTTGGAAAGCAACCTTCGAGGAGGCACTTGTCTTAAATATGTGGAAGGGGTGAAAACGGCAGTCGGTGCTCTCTTGGGTACAAGTGGCTGTACTCGGGGGTTGGATTTCCAGCCATCCATAGCTGTCATAGCAGAGCATGTAGAATGCCAGAATCAGGAGAGAGAGATTGAAAGGTGACACCACCAAAGCGGAAGCTTACTGGTTTTACCAGATACTTCTTGCAACTCTAATTTCATTTTCTAAAAAAGAAAATTTAATAAATTAAAAACGAGTACAAATGAACACGATATTCGAAGAGATTTATTTCTATCAAAAGAATCCACAAATATTCCAAATGCACATTTTATTAACATTTAAAAACGACTTGGAAAGTTTTATAGATCATAATCAGAAAAGCAAAACTTAACCACATTAATTTTTGGTCAAATTTATTTTTTAGGAGTTCAGTAATAATACTAAATATGACATACTTAATGTTTATAAATTATTATCTTAAAAAATGTCATGTTACTAATCGCTAAAAAATGTTATATTTTCCCTAAGGATTATTAAACTTTAAAAAAGGCCTTTCATTATTTTTCAAAACTTTCTGTTCTTTTTTTTAAAGTTACTAAATTCTTTGATACTTCTCGGTTTTGCTGACGACTTGCGATTAATTGCAAAGTTTGGGGGCTATCGCCAAACTATACAGCAAACCCAAAACCATTATCAAAAGCCAAATAATAAAAATTGCGAAATCTACCCCTTCCCCCCAAAAAATCCTTTTTACATACCTCCCATTGTGGTAAAATGAATCTTTTTAAAACGAAACACATTTCAGACGATTTTGGTCTGCAGGAGTACTGGCTTTATAAAGATGTACAGAACAAATATTTATTTATGTTTTCAGAAATATTCTAATTTTCAGAAGAGATCGTCTTATGAAAAATGCTTATTTACTAACTTAAAATGGTTAAATGGCATGCCAAAGTAAATGTTAAGCTTATGAATATAAGATTGCTGTTGTCAGCAGTGAAGAATAAACTTAACGGTTAAATTCTTCAAAACTAGTAGCGAATATCTTAACTACATATGCTAACTGATTTTAAATTAGGGAAAATATCAACCTTAGTTTGGCTTGGATTTTGAATGAAATTCCGTCAGTTTCGTGAGCAAAAATTCTTCCTCTTCAAGATTATCTCCCTCTTCCCCAAAATAAACTGGAGGACTGACGACCGTATTTATACAGAAAATAATGGACGTTATCAAAACAAACACAAACGTAGCGTCATCTGTGCAAGAAAATAGTGATAAAATATTAAAAACTAAGTTATTAGAATTTAAAAAGCGTTAGGGATCACTGGATTAGAATTAATGTCATTAAGTAAAGAAGTTTAATTTTTTGTGAATATGGAAAACTTGAAGGAAATCTAAATCACCAGCTGAAGAAACTTTATGAACAATTTTTACAAAACAAAATTGTGATTAAGTTTCAAACTATGATTAGCTATCAATGCTTTTTTTTATATCTCATTTTTAGACATAAGATTCGTGATCCTTTAAGTGAAATTTTAATGCTCTTATACTTTAGCCGATGTATATCAAAGCACAACTCCTCAAGAATTAAAGTCAAAGAGGAAATTTTTCAGGATCGAACAACGAATTTTGCTGGTAGGTGAGAAGAGGTGTATAAATTAAAAATCAGAAGTAAAACTGGCAATCTTCATTTGAAAATTGCCGTTTCTAATTCGAACTCTATTAATCATAAAGCAACACCATAACAAAGTTCTTGCTTCAAAATTCCAAAGGCTCATAGCCCGGTCGCCTTGTCCCACTTATTATGTTATCTTCCTATTGATATAAGGTATTTTCTCCCTTTTTTTCTGCATGCCTTAGTGGTGTAATGGTAGAACACTCGGCGCGTATTCGAGAGGTCAAGTTCGAGTCCCGGTGAGAGAGAGCACTGCCCACTTTTCATATCTCCTGCTTAAAAAAAAAAAAAAAAAACTAATGCCTCTACTGAATGAATGAATACTAAAGCCGTAATTAATGTTTCTGAAAGTAATCTCACGAAATATCAGATTAAAGTATTAAAATATTATCTTTTCAAAAACATCTACACATTCAGCTCCTCAAATCACTATTCCTATTGTAAAAGCTTCTAAATCCAGTAAAATTTCAGCACAGAAAGACGCATTCCGCCACTCATAATGATAGTTAATTACTCATAATATTAAATTTAATACTAAACTGACCGCTTCGAATTTTAACCAAAAGGAATAGAGAAGGTCTTACGTGAAATTCACTTTAATCCAAACATCATTATTTTCATACTGATAAGCGTACATCGTTGTTAGGCACATACATACAATACATTGATGTAGTTACGAAACTGAAAAATGAAACTCATACTGCTTGATCCCTAAAGATCCTTCAACTTCTGTCCTCATAAAAGTTAAAAATGCTTTAAAGATCTTCTCATATGCTCCATCTCAGTTTAAAATACCGCTCATTCATCCTATTACTGTGTTAGGTTTTATGCTCTTCCCAAAGTTCACAAAATCGGAATTTTCTTTTGCTCTACAGTTTCTAACCTAGGAAAGCATCGTAACCTTTAGCCAAATATTTAGTTTCCCGATTTCTCCCTTTACTTTGAAAGGACTTTTTATTGTATAAAAATTGTTACAATGTAACAGTTTAGTAAAAAATTATTACGGTGTAACAGTGTTTTATAGTATAAAAATTGCTACACTGTAAAGAATTCTTTTGAAGTCGTCAATAAAATTGAAAAACATTTTTCTACAGCCTCAGTTTTTTTTCCCCCACCCCGGATGAAAAGCTGCTTACTAACATCTGGGAAAGCATTAGAATATTTTAAAATCAAACCTTCGAAAATTCCTTTTTACACGCTCTGAAATTGAAGAGTTAATTTTTCTCAATCAGGTTTTTTAGAGTCAAACTCACTTCATTAATGTCACCAAATTGAGGGGAGGGTTAGCTATGAGTATTCCCCTCAGCCCAGCACTTGCTAGCATTTGCATGCACTATTTAGGGTCAACTTAGCTGAAAAATTACCTTTTGGGCTCTGGATTCGTTACGTACGCCTTTTGATGGCAATAATGGCTTTTGATGGAAAACTTAGCCAGCACTTTATCTCCTAAGCATTCAATTGATCCAGCCATCCAGTTCACTTCTGAAACTGAATCTGACAATTCCCTTCTTTTCCTAGACATTTTAATAATCCGCAATAAATCTGATCTCAGCACTAAAGTTTATCGTAAACTTTTTTCTGTTTGTCTGGTTTCCTAAATTAAATCATGTCACCATACTAAGCAAAAGATGAATTCTTTTTATTCTTATGCATACCACGCTCTCAAAGTTTATTCTTCAGAATCTTTGCTTTCAATTATTTGAAATCGGTTGCGATTGACAAAAGATTTTACTCCGTACTCATTAAAAAATTTTAAAACATTTTCGCCTTGCTATCGAAGAAGACATTCTGCTGTTAGAAATAACATTCATAACTTTGTAGTCCTATCATTTCATCCTTCTATTACTTGTAAAATTGCATGGATTTTCCAAAAATTCAACTTCAATTTTTTTACTTATTAATAAAATTCTTCTATCAGTTTGTAGAGGACATTAGGATATTTTGGAATCAGGTGAGATGAAAAATGAGCAACGCCTTCGCCGGGAATCGAACCACGGACCTCTCGGTTACGCGTCGAGCATGCAGACCACTACACCACGAAGGCGTGGGAAGAAGGTGGGAGAAATACCTTACAAGTTCTTAGATTCTATCTTTGATTTTAATTCTTGGGGAATTTGCACCTTGTCAGCGTGGTTCAACACTTATCGCCCAAACTAAAATAGCGTTCAAATTTTCCATCAAGAACACGAAATTTTATGTCCTTAAAGGAGAAATAAACAAATCTTGCATAGCTAGCTAATCATAATTTGAAGCTTAATCGCAATTTTAACTTTAGTTCTGAGAAAATTATCCATAATAGCTCTTCAATAACTGGATTTCCTTGGAGCTTTTTACATTCACAAATATTTATTTTATTTAGTGGCATTAATTCCAATCCAATTTTTCCTAATGCTTTTAAAACTCTAATATCTTAGTTTTTCACTTTTCATTACAATTTTCCTAGGGCTACGTTCGCATTCGCTTTGATCCCTTCCAATACTTACGATACAAATGCGGTCGTCTTTCTTTCAATTCTGCAATGCCCCCTTCTAAAGAAGAGGAACCTAGATCTGATCTCCCTCGAAATCTATAGAGTTTTATTCAAAGCCTAAGTCAAAATAAGGTTGCTGTTCTGTCTAATTTAAAATCTGAGACTGGTATGTTTCTCTTCCAGTTTGATGATTACTGATGCTGCTACCATTTTTCATCTTCACATATATCAAGCTTCCAACAAATCTTCTACTGCTACAGCAGTCATTGTGAATTTAGTGAAAAATTCATAATCTCACAATTCAGAGAGCGATAAGCTACGGAACAGATGGTTTAATATGTAAGTATGCATTTACATGCGTACTATTTCTACCGTATTAACCCGTTTCGCATAAATAGGTCCCTTTTTCGAGAGATCCTGAAATTTCTCACGTTGGATATTATAACCTAAAATGAAACATGAGTTCTGAATGCATATACTTAAGGAAAACATAATGGCACAGAAGTCACGGGACATTTCGCACCTGTAAAAGAGATAATCTTGGGAAATAAAAAGCCTACCGAAACAAGTCATTAGTAATGCTTCTGCTACCTTTGCAAATAACATGTTACGTCGCTCTCCAAAATTCGTTAAGTTTTAAAATACATCGCCTAAGAACGGGAAAGCTCATTAGAAGCTCATATCAGATTCGCATTATAGAATAGTTACTGTTTTTTCAAACGAGGAAAAAATGATGCTTTTAAGTACAATCAAAATGTAAGCATCAAGAAATGGACGAAAATGAAAAATAAAAATTATAAATAGGGTAATTTTTTTAATAGCGGCACAAATTTCCGCATAGATTTTTTGTGAATACTAGGGCTTCGCAGAGAATTCACAAATATCAGATCTTTTAGCAATTACCTAAAAAAATCGCGAATTTCAAATGTTTCTCCTCTTATTTTCTATTTTAATTGCTGGATTTTTTCCAGCAAATTTTCCAGCACGATTGAAATAATTTTAATATGTTATAATTAAAATAATTAAAAATAAAATGATATTTCAAGAGAATCTAATTCTAAAATCTCTTACATAGTAATCTGTAATAAAATTTCGAACTAAAACTTTGAACCTTGCATCATAGCAGTTTAATTTAAATTCTGTGAACTTGCTGAAGCACAAATGAAGCACCATGTTTTGAAAATTAAAAGCACTGCTTTTTTAGCCATCCATAAACTTTTTCAGACCATACAGAATAAAGTCAAACAGTTAGTATATTGATAAGTTAAGTCATCGGGTCTTTTCGATGAAGACAATGATTTGTTTATTTTGACCACATTCCTTATTCGTAGATAAGGAGAAATTCTTTTACGAATTGCATTCGCATAAAACGAGAATGAAAAATTTCGGATTAAGGAATGTTTGTTAGACTTCCAGAATATAAAGAATAAGCTACATAAAGTCAGCGTCTGTATACGTGAGTATCTACGAATAGTACTAATTGGAAAGACCCTTTTCTTAATTTAAAAACAAGAGTGTAAAATTTCTGTAAAATTACATTGTAAAAATTTCTTGCCTTCTTACATGGCATATAAACAAAAACCGAATATGAAAAATAACTGTATATGACAAAAAATGCATATGTAAAATATATTTTATCAAAATATAAATCTTGATCTCATGCAAAATGGCGTTGATACCACTGCCAGAATTTGGAGTAGATTATACACAAAGTATTATTATAATATTGTCAGTGATGATATTCAGCCGGTTCGTACCGATTCGGTACAACATTTTAATATTTTTAATTCGTTGAAGCATTGTTAAAATTAAAGTGTAACGTTTATTTAATTAATTTATTCAGTTCATTTATCTAATTAGCAGCTGATGTTTTAGCATTATTATACTAGGTCTAGGGAGGGAACTATTTCAGAGTTGACCAAAACTTGTACATCCAAAAATTTCTGAGAAATGACTGAGTAATGAATGGAGACTTTCAGTCTCAAAACTCAATTTTTTGTCACTGTCACTTTTGTGTCGGACTCAATTTTCAAATTTTCACCACCAAATGTTATCCTAAAAGTTTAAAAAGAAAATGAAGCATCTGTCTGTACGTATGCATGTGTGTACATCGAAAAGCCAAAACATTATGATCATCTACTCAATAACGCGTTGCGCGACCTCTGGCCTGCAAAACTTGCCTTGGCGTGGATGCCCCAAGTTCCTGGTATATGGCTGGAGATAGTTTGTAGCAAATGTCTAAGCATCGGTCACAAAGTCGAGATATTCGGATACGGTGGTGTTTGAGCTCTGAGCTGCCGCTCCATTATATCCCAAATGTGCTCTATTGGGTTAAGATCCGGCGAGTTAGGTAGCCAGGACATTAACTAAAATTTCTTACGCTTCTCGAATCACTCCAACAGAATTCGAACCTTGTGACATGGGGCGTTGTCTTGTTGGAAAATTCCACTTTCATTTACGAAGACAAACGCCATGTAAAGGTGCAACTGATCCGCAGTTATGTTCAAACAGTCTGCAGCTTCCATGGTCTGTTCTACCACAGCTAAGGATCCCAGAGCCGCCCATAAGAACGTCCTCCGAAGCACAATACCGCCCCCACTAACCTGTGTATGATCTGCTGAACAGGCGGGAGGGGGGGAGCAACTGTTCGCTTAGAAGACGGCGTACCCTGGCACGGCCATCGACGTATTGAATGAGAAATCGTGATTCATCCGACCAGGCAACTGTCTTCCACTTATCCATGGTCCAGTCTCGATTTTTCCCGGGGCCACTATAGGTGTAGTAGCAATGATGCTTGGTCAACAGACACACACGAGTGGGACGTCTGCTGAGCAATCCCATATCCAATAGTGTACGCTGAACTGTGTGTTTCGAAACATTTGCACTTGGACCTGCACTGTACTCGGCTGCAGCTTAGCCACTGTTTGGCGCCGATTTTGCTATACCAAGAGGGACAGTCTCCGATGTCTTTTTTTTTTAATGACCTTTGTTCAACACTTTGACGCCTGCTGCTGGTTTCACAGTCTTTTATCCCCTTTGCATAAATACTAAGAACGTCAGATCGTGAACAACCTACCAGTCGGGCAGTTTCTGAGATACTCGTTCCGATTCTTCGGGCCATTACAATCTGCCTCCTATCAAATTTCCTTAGATCAGCAGCCTTTCTCACCACTCGCAAAAATAAGTGATTGTGTGATTGTTGTACTTACTGATATTGCATTAAATGTGTATAATATTTCTGCATAATAAATTCCTGTAGCACCTTTATTCAATCATAAATTACTGTAGCACTTTTATTCAATCAAGTGGAAAAATTAGTTAAAATATCTAGAATTATACAGCTAGTGTAAATTCCAAATTTAGCTTTGTAGAACCAGTTAGTTTAAAAAAGGGTAAATGGAAGGGGGGGGGAGTACAAAACTTCTTGAAAGTAGTCAACACCTATAAAAACGGTTGTGAATTTCTGGCTTAAAATGTTAATGGTAAATGCAACAAGTGAAAAAGAAATATTTCCACAGCTACGCATACATGAATCTTTGAATCTTCTAAAAACTTTGCAAACAAATACTGTGTAATCTTCAGTAAGTAACAGATATTGCTTTTGATGCTTATTCGCATAAGTGACTAATGTCCTTTCTGCAGCAAGAAATGCAACACTGATCTTAAATAAGTTTAACAACCACGAACAAACTCTCCATACCAGACTTCTTTTCGGCCACAGGGAAAAAAAAAAGAACTTAAATTTCATTGCCTCGAGTAAAGTTAAAAAAAGCACGCATCAGAAAAAACATCCATCAATTTATTCCGGACATTCTTTACAAGAAAGTGTCAATTAGAATACCGAATGCTTTTTCCTGTAATAGCGAAATGCATAAGTTGCAGCATTGATCCAGGCTCTACATCATTTGTCAAGAAAAAATAATTCCCACATATTCTAGAAAAGAGCTCGACAGAATTTTAGTAAATCCATTCTGTTTTTTGGGCATCTCTTGAAGAAGAAGTATGAGCGCTTTCGAATTATATGATCTAGTGGCAGCCATTTCAAAGCTGGTATAAGCCACCATCAGGGATGATTTTCTTGACGAAGATTAACGACGACAATTTTAACTTTCAGAAGTCACTCTTAGAACTTCGTGCAGGGAACTTCTTCAATAAATTTAGTGAAGAAGAGAAACTAACTATTTCTTTCTTTCTAAATGAAGGAGTCGGGAAAAGATACTTTATATCCGTCCAAAGTAATAACAACAATAAAAAATATCCCGAAGAGTGAAAATTCACGTCTGCGATTTCAATCCATCTTTATTGTCGATGGAAAAACGGGAATACATCAATATTCAAATTGAACAGGTGAAAGCAGGATGCGTATAAATGAAATACAAACTACCATTAATGTGATCTTTCGGCCAAGGAATTTCTTGGTCATAAAACTTGAGAACTCTTTGAACATACAAAGCTTGCTTTCAGCCATCCATAATCAAAAGCAAGTATTCTTATTTTGTACGCAGACTATTATAAATATCACATTCGTTTGCCTTAGTTTTTAGTATAAATCAAGTATATCTTATATACACGTCATCTACGTTATATATAAATAAACCATAAAAGACACTTTAAACAAAGTGCTGTTGAGCAAGAAGGTCAATAATTTTTCATAAATAATATTTACAAGATGTGACAATTTCTTCTCATGTGATGTGACAGATGTGTTAAAACATGCGACAGATGTGCATCTCGAGATACATCAGTCAAAAACGTAAGTAAGAAACTGTAAGACTAAGTCAAGGCTTTTCCGTATTATGCCTAATGGCGGAGTACATAAAAAAATAAATAAATAGAAAAGCTAACGCTTTCACATACAAAACGCTCTCATTGCGCATCTAGACAGTGATTTACAAGGCATTTTTATCTACGAAAGTAGGCTTAAACTCATTTTTCAGAATACTTAAATATTTTTCTCAAATTTTATAGATATCAATTATATTATTACAAATTCTTCGTCCCTTCATTCGTTTTTCATTTTAGTAAAAGCAACAAAAAAACCACACAGAACTAAGTCAACTGAAAAGGAAAAATTATCTATCTCACATAAATAAAGACAAATATTCAACGAGATAACTAAATTTTTTTGTTGTGGTTGGCAAGGATTGATAATTTTATACTAAGAGATATTTAAAAAAATACACCAGTTACACTTTAAATGACAAACTTTTTACGCACTAATACAGGGTGTTTATTATAAAGTCCCGGACATATTTTGATGTTTAATAACTCATAAAATAATAAAGATAGATTAAAATTAATAACATAAACGGTTAGATAGACTCAAAAAGTTTCATGACCCTTGTCAACGAACTTCCACGTGTGCTCCCTTCGTCGCACGGAGAATATCAAGTCGATATTCAATTTCACGCCAGGTACCGGCAAGCATGTTGGCATCCACAGAGGCTATTGCGGTTGTAATTCTGGCTTTTAGGTCATCAATGTTCGACACTCTTCTCCTGTAAACGTTGTCCTTTACAAATCCCCAAAGGAAAAAGTCCAGCGGCGTTATATCAGGTGATCTGGGTGGCCAAGGAATTGGACCTCCTCGCCCAATCCATCTTCCTGTAAAATGGTCATTCAAAGAACTAAGAGCGATGGTACCCCAATGAGGTGGTGCACCATCTTGTTGCAAAAAGACACATGTGGCTGAAGCTCTTCTAGTTGTGGAAATACGAAGTTTTCCAACATGTCTAAGTATACGACTGATGAGACCGTCTTTTCTGTAAAAAAGAAAGGCCCAATGACTCGGCCGTGCATTAGTCCACACCCCACATTAACCTTTGGGGAATCCCTTTGTGCCTCACGATATTCATGAGGGTTTTCAGATCCCCATATGCGCACATTATGGAGATTAACAATGCCAGAAAGATGAAAGGATGCTTCGTCGGAGAACATTATGCGCTTCAGAAATTCAGCATCATCTTCTATCCTTCTTAGCACATCTGTTGCATGTCCGGTTCCAAAATTTGAACAATTTGAACTTTGTATGCATGCAGTCTTCATTTTTTCTTAATAACCTTGTACACCGTCGAAATTGGCATATCCAATTCTCTTGCCGCTGATCTCACAGATCTTCTAGGATTGTGTAAAAATGTCTCTCCGACACGCTCAACATCAAAATCACTTGTGCAGGGACGTCCGGAACGTTTTTTATCTGCGATACTTCCAGTATCTAGAAAATTCTTTTTTCACCGCAAGATGTAATTAACGTAACTTACAAATAGGTTTAAAAGGTTAGGTAATAATAAAAGCTAAAAATATATGTAGTATATTTTATCATTATTATCGCTTAACAAAAACAAACTGTCATAAAAGAAAAAAAAAAGTCAGAATGTAAGCACATTTACAGATTTCACATGGTTGCTCATGATAACAGAAATTTTAAACAAATGTAAGAATAAATATTAGCATAAAATTTACATTAATACATGCCGCGATATTTTAATAATGTAGTACACATCCCGTGTTGTTAGTATTGCGGTGAGTTTGGACGCTTAAAACGTCGTATTCGCCTGAGCAATACGTCAATTCGATAAAATCAGAACTGCAATAAAATGTGATACTCTGTGGGTCCCCCCCCAATCAATCAATCAATTTAGTATAATACTAAAAAATTTTAATATCAGATTCTTATGCAATGTTCTTAAATATACTGGCAATCCTCCTAGGAAGCAGAGACACGTCATGAGAAAAACTTAAAACTGCTTGAACTTTACTAGAGATTTTATAATGCAATAGTGTTTCCAGAACCGTATTATAAGTAATATTGCAGATCATAAACATTTTATGACGATCGTGATAATCCATTTATATATAGGGTAGGCTGTAGCGAAACAATCGTGTCTATTCTATTTACCAAGCATTCACATTCCACTCTTTGTTATCAATGCATAAATCTTTTACCTCTTTAAAAAAAAATCTGAGAGAATACAACATGTAATAATAATTTTAAAAAAATGTAAACTATGTGTTAATCTACAGTTTGTTTTCTTTGTTTGGTTCTAGGGCAACACAAATTATTAATTTTTAAGGTTTTGGAAACGTACAAATGATTTTGCAAACGTGCGACACACTGGAGCCTTTATTCCTATTTATTTTTTATCCTCGCCTATTTCGAGGGTCAATCCAATTTTATATATCTTTCTTAAGCCATCATTAGTTATTGTTCTTCGAAATCCACTGATGATCCATAGCATTATACAAGTAAGAGCCGTTTGATTTTCGTTATGTAGTACATGTTTTTTTAAGGGGGAAGGGGAAAATAAAGAGAACGACTTTTTAGAATTTCTTTTAGTGCATAGGCGTATTTTGAAAACTAACTTCCGAAAGGTCAGCATTTAGGCGAACTTCCTTATAGTAACATAGAGAAGATGAACAGATCATTCCGTGTTTCTGCAACAATAATCAGCTTATAAATTCTAAAAAGAAGAGGATAATATGCGGAAAGGTTACTATACAAAAAGTACCTTACTGCTTCAATTGCTTTGCTAAAAATAGCATTTTCTTATGCACACGTCACTTCCGAAACTGCAAGTTCACTCGCTTGCTTGTACTGCCCGACTTCGTGCAAACTGATGCGTTACAGGGGGTAAATTTTTTTTTTTTTTTTTTTATCTATTCCGGTCAAAATATTCAGTTTCGCATAATAAAAATATGAAATGAAATAAAACAAAATTTAAGCTGTTGCCTGCTCTAACATTAAGCCGTGCATCCATTCCGAACGAATAATCCGTACGAATGACTTGGCGTTTTTTAAAGGAAAAATTCATTTTATTCTTTCATCCGTCTCAAATAAAAAATTTCGATATGTTGCGGACACTCACGCATGGCTGACTTGCATCGGCTAATCGATATGGGCGGGATCTGCTTTCCATTCGATATATCGACACGATAAAAAAAAATCTATCGATAAACATTTATTTGCATTGAAAAGTGGTAAGGACTCTATTGTTTGCATCAAGAGGGCGCAGCCAGTTCGACATGGAAATATTACCCATTTCAAATGCCTAAACATAATCAAAAACTGTTCTTTTTATTATAATATTTATTCATAGCTTCCTCCTAAACTAACGCATATTTTGGCTGATAAAAAAAAGAAAAAGCAAACTGAATGCACATAAAAGCATAAGAGAAAAAAACTTTCACGAATTATTTTCTCAAACGATAATGTGATTAATTGTTTACAAAACAATCGCAAAATTTCTAGAAGTTACAGTGGCAATGAAATATAATAGTACAAAACGCTGTAGCACAATACTTCCTCTTCTCCACAACATAATATCACTACTGGTTGATATGGAAATATAAATTTTTCTAGAAGTTCAAGCGGTAACGAAGTATTACAAGAAATGAAAAGAACAATATATTCTCGTCATAACACGGATAGTGATAAGAAGTAAAAAAAAACAGATGTTATAAAATTATTCCCTTTAAATCAAAAATGAATCAATCATGAAAATAATTCAAACAATTCGCTTTTTTCAACCCATACAAAGGCAGATTAATGTCTAATGAGCTACTAATGGATCTATTTCTAAAATAAATCAGACCGACAAAATAATCTTTTTGTGGAAAAATATGAGGAAAATAATTATTTCCGACACTGGTGCGGAGCTTATTTATGAACACTTCGTAATTACGAAAATTATCTTTGTTAATTCTGGTTCGAAATTTTCCCGCTAATAATTTGCATTTGCCATTTGTCAACTTCCGGAATTTTCTATTTATAGACGACTGCACGGTCTCACTATTCTGTTTTGTCTTTGCTTCAGCTTCTTTTTTAATGATTACCAAAATGAGCTCATAAACTGGATCTGAATTCTTCCAATCACATTTCCGTTCACTTTCAGCAGACCCCGAACAACGTCCCACTCAAAAAGCAAAAATTTTTCTGTAAAGCTGATAACATAAAACGCCATTTATGTCAGCTACATGAGGCGGAGCTATTTTAGATTTCCCCTCCCTCAAAATTACAAAGAAAAAAAAAAATCTCGCTTATTTTCATAAAAAACAGAAATGGCTCCTTTTTGCACACATCATTTTCGGCAATAAGATTATTTTTTTTAATATAATTAGAATAAAATTCTAAAAAAATTTAAAGGCATTCCTCCTTTAGTAATCACAATGTTCAACTAGCAACTGAATGTTCTCCAATTCGTTTTGAGGGAAGACATGATTGAATTTTCAAGATTCTTGCTCACGAAAAAAAATACAGATGAATTATTCAGATCTCTCGAATCTTTAAAAGGAATCTCCAAAATATTTTAACTAAGAATTTCGGAAAGACCTTCTGCCAAATTACATTCAGAAAAATGTTCTTTTTAGCCCAAAGAGCGTTAGCCCAGAAAGGCAGTTAATTTCTCTTTAGCATTTTGGGTTGATTCACTTTCAGCGTTGATTCCCTTTTCAAACTATTGCCACCAAATATTACAGCCCTGTATTATGTTTAAAAAAATTAAACAATGAGGAATCTGTATAAATGTATATATGTTTCTCGCATTGTGATAAAACAACGGTACCTATAGACATCAAATTTTGAATAACGTAATCCTCAACCGAATATGGGCAACTGGAAGCCCGAATTTTGGAATTTGTTTTATTATCGATTTCATATTTTGTCAGACATTCTTTAGAATTTGTTGTTCAAAAATAATTATTAATACATAATTATAATAAAAAAAATTTAGAATTTTTGATTAACAAATTGAACGATTTCAAAGCAAGGAATGGCAACAGTGTACCAGGGGGGGGGGGAAGAAAAAGAAAATTTATCTCCATCGCGCGAAACTGTGTATCGGAAATTCTAAACATATGGTACTTTTAAAATTATTTTGCGATATTGTTGTTGACTTGAATTTTATGGTTTGAGTGTGAAGAACATGATATTTAATAAATAAAGGTAACGCACAAAAAGTTAAAAAAAAAAAAAAACGCCAGTCTGGGTGAATAATGTAAAATCTGAAACCTTTCAGATTTTTCTCCCCTTTTGTTGTTTTGCTTTGTTTCTGTTTTTTATCCTAAAGCAGCGTTTTAAGTTTCTACTCGGTCGAAGTGACAGAAGCTCAGAAAGGCTATTAATTTCGTTTTGGCATTTTGTGTCGACTCACTATACACGGCGAATCATTTTTGAAATTGTTGCCACCAAATATTATCGCCCTATATTATATTTAAAGAAATTAAATAATGAAGAATTTGCATAAATGTATGTATGTTTCTCGCATTGTGATAAAATGACGGTACCTAGAGACATCAAATTTTGAATAATGTACGTTTCCACCCGAAAATGGGCATCCGGAAGCCCAAATTTGGAATTTGTTTTATTATTTTTGTTTTAGTAAAACTTAAATGAATTTTTGATTAACAAACTCAACGATTTTAAAGCGAGCAATGTCAACACTGCACGGGGGGGGGGACATTTTTATCTTTAGCGCGCGAGACTGCGTATCGAAAATTCTTAAAGATATGCTGCTCATTTTAAAATTATTTTGCTATTGAGCTGAATTTTATGGTTCAAGTACGATGAACATGATATTTAATAAATAAAGGTAACTTATAAAACGTTTAAAAACGCCTTTTTGGGAGTAATGTAAGATCTGGAAGGTTTCAGATTTTTAGTATTCCCCACCCTCGTTGTATTCAAAAATTTGTTTTATAGTTAGCTTTTGAATGTTACAACAGTCCTTAATAAAAACTGTATTATAATTCGTAAATAATTAAGTAATCAGTAGTCTATAGTAGAGCACATTTTTAAAGAAATTTTCAGTGTTTGAATGCTACATTAGACCATAGTAAAAAGTGTAATATTGTAATTTGTAAACAATCAGGTACCTAGTAGTCTACAGTAAACAATATATATAATTACAAAAAAGTTTATGTAAACACACACACACGCAATCATGCCTAGATCTCTTCGCGTACTAAGTTGCCGAAAAATGAATTCTTTATTGTATTTATAGGATTATTTGAAAATTACTACCTGTGAATTTCAATTTTTGGTCTCCGTGAGAAATTAGTTCTAAATTTCTCTGTTTATATACATGTTATACAAATGTTTTACTGGCATTAGTTTTTAACAATTAGTATTTAGCAATGTTTTGCCCAGCAAGGGTTTTTTTTTAGATTTTCTTTATTTCTTTATATTTCTTTCGTGTATTTGAAAATAACATGATTTAACATCGGATTGAAATATTTCTTAGCATTTTTTTTAATTGGATTTCGCTCCAATATATGAAAGAGACGAAATGCAATCAGATTTCCTAATTATTGATGATCTTATTGAAAAAGATAAATTCTCTTTGAAAAGTCAGCCTTTTTCCATGGAATCAATAATAATTTGTCTTTATATTTTTTTAAATTTTAACACATTTTTCCTGAATTTTCTTTCCATAATTTAAACTTATTTTCCTAGGTAATTAACTTTTAATAAGCTTTATAATTGCAAGAGTTTTACTCTTGATTTCCAAGCAGATAACCGATATTAATAATTAAAATTTATATCTATAATCTTAGCTACGCTAGCACTGGATTTTGACTTTGAAGATACATTTTTTTATTTAATATGTTAATTATATATATATATATATATATATATATATACACACACACACACA
>KK121492.1:346827-358976 GCA_000611955.2 Stegodyphus mimosarum | reverse complement strand
GCTCTCAACAAGTGGAGTTCAGTATGAAATGCCACAGATTTGAAAGATATATTATTATTCTGATCACCGAAAAATGGTCGCTGCTTTTCGATGAGTTTTAATTTTATATTCGGATAATTTTTTACGTATTTTGTAACTTTCTGAAAAAACTGAAGTCAGTGAATAATTTATGATCAAATAATTATCCCTCATGAAATTGTATTCTTTTGGAAATTAAACTTTCTTCCGCGTGTTTACATTCCACAATACTTCCATTTAAGGTTCTTTACATGATTTGATTTCACTGGTGATTTTCCATTGTGAAACGCTCCTAAAATAGAAATCCAGAAATTCTTTGATGTTCCAATCTTTTTGCAAACCTTAAGAGTATTGGATTGGAGGACGACTCGGTCCGCCTTGTCAATGAAGACCTTATGACCAATATAGGTCGGCTCTACAATAATTTGGTGAGTGAGTATATCTCTGATCCTCCCCAACCACCAATATCTTCATAGTCATATTTGGTGGGGAGCTAACAAAATTTCATACAAATTATATGCACAAAATTCAAGAATATTTGGACAACACCTGATTTCTGTGACGAATCCTGAAACGCGTCGGTGAAATACGGGACTATATCGCAAAATCTAGTAAGCTTGGTCAATCTAAGTTAAGCTTAAACTGATAAAGCGTGATTTTACTGTACGTTAAAGTTTCGATTAACACGCGTTTTATTCTACACTAAAACCCTGGCAATCCATAGTAGATCACGTGTATCGACACGTTTGATATAACATTTTCAGAAGAAATTTCTTTATTACTTATAATATTTAAAAGCATCTCATGGATATTTTTTTTACAGAACAATACATGCCAAACAGGTTATGAGGTTTTACTTGATCCGGTAAAAGGTAATTAGTCCCAAACCCCTAATAGACATGAAGTGAATTATCACTATATCTGAAAGTAACAACAAAGTCAGGGAAAAATTAAACTTAAAAACTTTAAAAAGTTTATTTAAAAGAACTTAGTTTGGCTTGGTTTGGTTTATCTGATTACGACAGAGTCACACAAGGCTATCTGCCTACGGGGACGGATGCTTCGTGGAGGAATTTCTAACGGAAACTGGCTCGTATACACGTTACACATGGGGAAAACCATGAGAACACCTATGCAGCTAGCCCGTTAGCTAGGATTCAAGCCCCGGATCGAACTACCAGAGTTCAGCAACTTTACCGCTCAGCCGTTGGCGGGTGAAACAGAACTTAGAACACCTAATGTACGTTTTTAGACTAACAATATCATCGCAGGTTGTGATGATGCAACTAAACAGAAACAGTCAAATTCGAGTTAAACGTCGAACAGTACTCAAAGACTACACAATTTAAATCTACTTTAAGTTGGCACAGTAATTCTATTGGCGTATCAAATTCAAATGTCATTTGCGATGTAACGCAAAGCCGAATCATTACAAGTTATCATCAGCTGGCAGGAACTAAACTTAGCGGGAAACGCGCAAGCCAGAAATATACTTTGTCTTACAATCCAAAAAGCTCAGTTTAAATACTAACTAACTCATTTACATTCTGATACGGAAACGGAAAACAGAAGTTATAGTAATGACTGAAATTATAAATAACTGGTTAATTTAAATAATAACCTTATAGGATTTGCCTAGAAATATATTGCCCGAACTTGATGCTTTCAGTGAACAAGCAAACATTTGTCATTAGCTCATTTCGACTGCGGTAAAATTTTTCTTATCATATGAAATATATTTCTTAGGTTAGTTATCTTAAGTTAGAAATATATCTCTTAGATCAGACACAGAATAACATAGTTTCAAAACATTTTACTGACAGAACTTGTAAAGATATTAGGTTATTTAGAAGCAGGAGACAGAAAAATAAGCAATGCCCTCGCCGGGACTCGAACTACACCACGAAGGCACGCTAAGAAGGCGGGAGAAATACCTTACATACTTTCCTTTTAAAGAGCGACTGGGGATTAGGGGACCCAATCGCCAAATCCTGGTGGTGAAGAATCATCATCCACCATCTTTTTTAGTTCGGGCGCCACTGTAGAGATATTAGATTTTTTTTTATGCTGGGAAACATGAAAAATGAACAATGCCATCTCCAGGACTCGAACCATGGACCTCTCGAATATGCGCCGACCCGTGCTGAACCATGAAGGCATGCTAAGAACCATGAACTAACCTAACCTAACCATGAAGAACTACACCATGAAGGCATGCTAAGAAGGCAGGAGAAATACCTTATACATTGACTTTGAAAATAAAGAATACTTTTGTATAAGTCCAAAATATTTAGTTTAAATATATGTAACAGCCAATGACGGTGAATATATCTTCCTGCAGAAAATTGTTTGGCGCAGTTTGTCCTATAAAGGAAAAGATTACACGTATGAAAAGTGATACTTACGTATTAACCCATATATATCACTTTCACGGGGTTACTGGCGTAATTTGTTAGATAAATATCTGTTCCACTGGTTTCAGTATAACACTGGTTCAGTACCTGAAAACACGCAGGTGCCAATAAATAAACGGGCATCGTTAATGTGATCCGATTCTTTTAAACAAAATTCTTTACGTGCTTCTAATTTTATGAATAGATCATAAGACGGGAAGTCTTACGATTTACCTACACAAATCAACATATTACACATGTACAGTATGCTTTTATGAATGACGTATAATGTCAAACGCCAATGACTTATATCAGTATAATCATTGTAAGAGTATAATCTCTATCCTTTACTTATGCAACGTAATATTGGGGGGGGGAGATAACTTCTGTTTTCGTGATTTCTCGTAAGTAAATCCCACATATACATTACTATTATGGGAAGGTAAGAGGGGAACTTATTAGGCATTAAATTAACAAGTTCGCTGCCGAGCGACCTAAGAGACTCTGATTGGCGATGAACATATTAAGTTTATTAATCTTAATTATAGTTAAATTAAGATTAATCTTCATTACATAATTAATGACATTAAAAATATCTTTTTGTTAATTACAAAAATGTTGTTAGCATTCATAAAAACTATCAGTAGCACATATTAAAAATTAAAATGCATTTTAAAATGCATAAATTGGAATTACTATTAAAGAAATACAGACTAATCAAATCAGAAAGATAAATTAATGATTTTATGCTGGGAAGGCAGACTCGCTGAAAAGCATTTGTTTTGGGGGGTAGGGGTGCAAGCGCAGTAAAATTAAATCTTAATCGGCCATGAGAACTTTTAGCGTACAATGGCGCAAGTGCCACCCGCTATTTTTGAAAACTGCTTTTAAAAATATTCCTTAAATTCGTTGCGAAATGGCACCATACCAGTTAAAGGGTAAACGCTCGGTTAACAGAAGACAGCTATGCTTATATAAGACTGCAACATCATTTTACCAGCAAAATAACACAGAGGCCATACCAGGCTTTTTGCAAAAAGTCACAATTTTCAATAAATATGTGTGTACCAAATATCTCGTAGTAATAAATTGAAATCACGATAAAAACAACTACATCCACAAATTTCAGTAAAAATTCTCGCTCTTTCGATAAATTCGATTTGCAATCTTCATATTTAACTACATTCTTAAAAAGCAGAAAAAAGAAGCAGACATTAAGATTTATCGTCCAGAACTTTACATTACCGAGAACTATATAAAACTTCGTATCTACCCGTCTGCGGGATAAGAAGACCACGTAAAGAATCTGTAAGCCATTAGGGGTTGTGCCATGGCAAAACTGGAAGCGGGGAAGGAATGAGATTGCGGTTTCGGAAAAACCAACCACAACGACGCCAAGAAAACCCGTCAACAAACACGACAAACGACGAGGCTCCATATACACAAACAAATGCATTGGAAAGGGGGGAGATGAGCATAACATTCCGACAAAATGGTTTACAGAAATTCCTACATATTGGACTCGGAATATTTACATCATTGTAAGGAGGGAGGCGGATGTAAAATAGAGGCGTCAACAAAATGAAAAGCCATCTTTAAGAATTCAGCAAACGTGCCCGAATTTGTGGTGCCAGAAATATTTTGCACATTTTATTCGAATCATTCAGTGAGGTGATAAAGAATATAAACAAATAAATAAGCCAGGAAAAAGGTTCCATTCCAGTAAATAAAGGACGTTTTGGCAGAGAAAAAGATCAGCGGAAGCCAGTACACGAATGAAATCGCCACACATGGGTATACTTAATTTTCAAAAAGCAAAAACTCCACAAACTCGTTGAGAATGAAGTTTCGATTGTTTGTTTCGACAAAAGATCTGTTGTCAAGCAATTTTTTTTTTTAACTCGGAGAAAGCAATTCTGTTTTGAATCTCGTATATCACAACAGTTTTAAAATCAACGTCCACTGAAAGTCAACACACATTTTATTTTCAAAAAATCGATTAAAGAAAAGATTTTACAATTAGAGCACATCATCTAAACTTATTCTGAAAGCTTCGTTGAATAGCTTTAAAAAAATTGATACGCTATTTTGATGCGAGATTCTCACTTTAATTTTATATTCTATCTTCTAGATTGTTCCTCCCCAGATGGTGTATGTTCTAATTCGTCTAACCCAGAAAAAGCAATAATTCACAATTCAAAGCTCACGTAATTGCTTTATGTTATGAAAATGCACTAATTTTTCTCAACAATTTCAAACAAAAAACTGGATTCGTGTTGTTTTGAGAAAATCTTTCTCCGAAACACAGCTTTTTTATTACGATTATAAACGGTTATATATTATTATATATTCTATTGCAATATCATTTATATTATAAATCATCTCATTTCATGAATTCGTACAATAATAAAACTACCCAAGTTCTAGTCTCCATATTGCAGTTAAACATTATTTGTGTGAAACCCATTTATTCAGATGAAATCAGGCTCGCAGACCCACACCAATCACTAATAACAGCTTCTAGATAGTTACACTTTCGAGACGATGTTACCACTAACCGATATGACCTCATAAATCACATTCCCATCAGTATATTCTAAGATTCTTATTTTGAATGATGGAAATGCATATCATTTCTAGCGACGCGCGATGCTAGAAGAAACTTCTCGGAAAACAGGTTTCTCCCATTACTTTAAATAGAAATTTCCTAGCAGAAATAGTCGCGGCTATATACGGGGTACATTTTGCGAAGCAGGAGAAAATATTTCTCTTGCAGCTCTCTCTCTCATGTTGCTTTTTGCCTTAAGTCAACCTATTACATATTCCGAAAGCGAATATTCTCAGAAATGTTTCTTTCGACGGACCATCACGGATAATTTGAAGGTCTGATAACGCTAATCGCCTAAGCTAGCAAATTTTAGTTCTGAGATCTCACGAACCTTACCTTTCGTTTACCATTTTTTACATTTTCGTTTACCATATTTCGTAATCATTTATTAGTCACATATAAATAAATAATTATCTTTTCAGATGATTCTACAACTGCATTCAAAAAATTTAACTCTGTCTATGCGAACAACATTTTGAAAACAGTACGTGCGAAAGGAGGACAGAAATATGCTAGTTCTGCCGTCACGTCTTTTTCCACATATAGAAGGAAGATAGTCGGAAAATGTACTTAAAATTTTAAAATAATACATTTTAAAATACATAGTTCTGTTACTTAAGCTGAATAAGTAGAAGTGATTCCGAGCTATGTTAAAAGAGATAGAGACATAATAAAGATACAACGCGGAAAATTTGAGGATAACTTTTCTCGAAAGTTACATGGAATCAACTTCATTGCAATTGCTGTAACTCCCAAAATGTATATCGGTCTAATTGTATGACAACATATATTTATAATATTTAATTTAAAAATTAGTTCTAAATATAAAAACAGCCTGAATAATGTGCCATCAAAATCTTAGCAAATTGTTCCTCCCCCCCCCCAAAAAAAACTGTTTAAGCACTTTACTCAATTTTAAAGATGTACTTTCATGGCATTGCAGATATAATGATACATTTAGTAGTGGATTTATGAAATGGAGGAGTCATCTCATCTGGCCTTTTAAGGACCCTTATCGTAAGATACAGTGCAGGTTTATTATTTCTTAAAATTAACGATTTGCGGGCCCGTTGCAAAGCAGATCCTCCCGCAGTTGTGACTAAGAAGACCACATACACCCCTTCCAAATACAGGGTGAATCTGAACAAGTGAGCAAAACTTTAGGGGGTGACAGAAGGAGGAATGAATGTCACAGAATGTATGGTCGGAATGCTCTAGGAGGCATTGTAAATAAATGGTATAAAACGGGTCGGTCCTCGCATTCAACGGCATTTTCTACCGTGGATTGCCGAGAGGACTGCTGATTATACGAACTACAAAATTTCCAGGACGATGGATTGGTCGAGGTGATCCCACAGCTTGGCCACCAAGATCACCAGATCTCTCGTGTTTGGACTTTTTCCTGTGGGGCCATATGAAAAACCTAATCTAAGACTACCCCACTCAAACAATATGGATCTAATCGCCAGGATCGCCGCTGTTACCGGCGATATTCGGGAAATGCCTGATGTCTTCGCAAATGTGCGTCAATTACAATCCCGCAGGTGTGAAGCCTGCTGGAAGGTCTTTTGAGCAATTTCTATGAGCATGTTCTGTTAAAAAAATGTTTACTGAAGTATATCCTCTCATTCCTGTGTTAATTCTTTAAATGTAACAGTGGAAAACTAACCTTTAACTTCGCACCGCTTGCGTTCCGACCATACATTCTATGAGAAATATTGCTCATATAGCTGCCTTCTATCAGCCCCTAAACTTTTACCCACCTGTTCAGATTCACCCTGTATACTCAACTACAGAGCTATTTGCTTTTCACTATTGGTAGAAGACAGGCAAAAGCATACTCTTCTTTTACATAAAAACAGCCCTGATAGCAATTTAGGCAAGCACACACATAACCTGCTTTTTTAAAACACAGTTATGATGAAACATTCACCAAAATACAACAGTAAGGATAAAAATTCTAAGGTATTATCCACTGAAGTAATTTTGCAATGTTTTACATCGCACAGTGCTTAAATAATGTGCCATCAAATATTCTGCATATATAAACTAAATTCTGCATATATATAATATAAATCTGCAAATTCCAGAATAATTGGCCTATTTCATACAAAAACATTTCGTGAATTATGTAACAATAAATCAAATAACTAAATCAGAGTCAATGGTTTAAAAAATTACATATTCGTAAAAATTACATCAATGACAAAGATCACGATGAAAATATAAGACCCACAATAGCTTATTCGCATCCTTCCACCAGAGTCAAAACTCGTTGCCAACTTCGGAGAGCACTTTTAAAATTATTGGCAATATTACAGAGAAATAACTTGATTGGGTATCTTTGCATTTATTTTAATGATGCATCTAGTGCCACACGACATAAGATCCACATTAGCATAAAGCTTAACAGATCACAAGAGTAATACATATTGTAACCTTTTGTATAAGATTGCATAAAAACACACGCAAAAAAAGTGCGAGTTCTTCCAGGAAAAAAAATTCCGAATTTGATGATGAATTTCTGAATCTGAAGATATAACGTGTTATTTTCATCTTTTTGATAACTGCTGTCTAGAATAAATTAACTAAATGAAGGTTAACAAAATAACTAAATAAATGAAGGTTACATAAAACCTAATAAATATCTTCGTAATTTTCAATGGAGTATTCTGCAGTGGTCTTTTGCTAACCTTTTATCAACCTTTTACCAGCGTTTGCACGTAATTATATTATTTTTTAAAGAATATCGAGCCCAAACACATCAACTACGTCATACACACAGTTATAAATGTGAAACCCAACACAAATACCTAGTGATATTTCAGGAATTTTATTTCACTTCGATCAGAATTCCAAGCAAATCAAAGAATTTTTAAACTGAACGTTGTAACAAACATTGTTTTTGATATAATCCGTTATATGTTGTTCTATACGAACAGATAAAGAACAAGTTAAAAATTAATTTAAAATAATTAAAAAGTAAAATTCTGTGAACGAAAACTCTTGAAATACAAAGCTACTGTCATGGGCGGTTCAGAAAAGCATCTTTTACTAGTACAACAGCACAATCAAATCTACAATAAAAAGAAAAAAAAAATAAAAAAAAAGAGAGTACAATACTGCAGTAATTGTGGAAGGGCTTCTACACTTCTTTCTCGTTGAAAACGAATGCACATGAGTAAACTGTCATACGTTTCTTTTCAGACAGCCCAATTCCAAGAAAAATTTACAATGGAAGGCGGGAAAGAAGGACGGGTGAGGATCCGCCCCAGAAAGCCCGAGTAAGGGCCCACGACGTCCATCCTTCTGAAATAATAAGAAACCAAAAGGGGTTGAGTCAAGAAAAAGAAAAGTTTGACCTCTTTTCAGAAGGCCACGCACATACTATAGCCGAAGAGTAGCAGATCGCGAAGAAGAATCCACTGAGGCATGCGAAGGAAAAACCTTCTGCAGAGCTTTCGATAAGGGGCTTATATCTTTAGTGTCCGAAATCTTAAAATGGAATGTCCCCGGCTGGGTGGCGGAAGACCTTTAATTCCATAGGCTGAATTCTCCGAATACATAATAAAAGGAGAGAGAAAGTTGGGTCGAGGATTAGCGATTTCTAGTTTCTTCAGCTATCTTCGAAGATGGGACTTCTTTTCAAGGCAAGGGCTTAAGTGGGAGTGGGGGCAGAAGTGGGGAAGAAGAAACGCTTTGAGTCGAAGAAATTGAGATGCTTGGGGTCTAGAGTTCCTTCTCGATTTTTTTTCCCCGCCTTTTATACCAGTGCTGTTTTTACATCGGCGAAAACTTTTATTGGATTGGTAGATAGGCCAGAAGCGAAGAAAATTACAGTAACGAATCAGAATGCTCAGCAAAACGGAAAGTAATAAAATATTTTTAAATGAAGGAGTTTAACGAGCGTTTGATGTGGCCAAAGGAAGATCATATACTTCATAGAATAAGTAAATAACTTCCCATTAAAAAAAAGTCATACGAGATATTAATTAAAATAGCTTCTTCTGATACCAAATCCCAGGATTTTTTTTAAGCACACTTTAATCCTATACTCTTAAAAGGTCAAATATCTTTGGAATAGTAATCGTTCGCCATTTGTGCATGATGAAAAATAATCGTAGTTTAATGGCGAGTGCCTTTCTAATTACTAATGCTGACTAAGTCGCGAAACGAAAATTTGCTGAGTAACAACACGGGACAAGAAAATCAGATTTCTACAAATTAAAATAATTACTCTTAAATGAGTTATTCCGCGTACTTTGCACAATTAAATTTTTGTTTTTCGCAGTTTAGCATTATTAAAACATTACATGTAATGTAGCACATGAAAACACGTTTTAGGAAAAACGGTCGGTAACCGATTTTAGAACAGAACTGTAGGGAAGAAAAGAAAAATAACACAATCATTAGTATTTTAAAGTAGCCATTCGCAACATATAACACTGATATATAATATTTTTCTTGAATATTGCGTAACTGCAAATATACAGAAAAAATGAACATTAAAAGGAAATAAACATTTTAAATTACAAGAATCGGTCGCAGCAGTTATAGTTCAGCGGAAAGAGGCAACGCTTATATTTATTATTATTTTTTTAATATAGGAGCTTTTTGTTACCAGTATGTACTTGAGAATTAAAACTGCAGTATACTTAAATATATTTTTTAAATTTCATTAAATATGAGAAAAGGGTGAATGTTCTCAAAGGTTTAGAGTCGTGATTACCAGAAACTGATGAATGATCAGGACAACAATTTTTATTGCTGCGCAAAAAATAAAATCTGCCGGAAGCGGTGGGGAAATCTTGAAATTTCGCTAACATTCGTTCTGATACTTCTCCAAAACCAAACTATATCAGCAATACCATCAACAGAAATAATTACAGTCAACTCCCTATAACGACGTCCGATCGCATTTAAATCCGAAAAGCAGTTATATACTATACATACATTTAAAAAAAAAGTGACGTAGACACCACATGACTTCCTTGTATACCTATTAAATTATTCGCATTTTTTGTTGCACTTCTTTTAAACTTATTTCCTTATATTATCCTAACTTAATTAACCGATGCAAGTTAAAAATGACATCAAAAATTGTAAATTTTGAAATTAAATACCTCGTCAACTTTTTATATTTTTATTGTTTTATAACGACTATAAAACTTTCGCAAATATTAGTATAGGAACCAGGAAACAGTATTAAAAGTTAGATTTCGTTTTTGACTTATACTAGATATATATGCTAAGTACGTGCCTATAGACGTCACGAAAAAGTCTATTTTGAATTCATTTTACAATTCGTTTTGGAAAAAAGCTGATGGGACACCAAACGATTTCCTTGTACGGCCTATTAAATTACATACATTTTTTGCTGCACGTCGTTTAAACTCATTTCCTGGAATTTCATTAGAGATATATTTCTTATTGAATCAATGCAGTACTTATTTTGCGGCAAGGCAAAAATACATAAAAACTCAAAATATCGTCATTAAAAATTGTAAAATAGAGAAAAACCTAAAACACCAAGTACAGTTAAAATGCAATTTTTGCAATTAAAATTACTTTCTACGCCAAAACAAGCAATTCGGCTAGCGGGCAGGAAGACCAAATTTTCGGTGCACAAAACTGAAAGTTAACTTTTGGTGCCACTTGGTAAAAAGACACTGAAGTTGATGCACCGACTTAATTCACTGTTCTATTAAGAGTTTCAAAGATAAACAAATATGGCGCCCTCGTTAGGCCTAGCACCACCCAAATATCAAAACTGTTGAAAATTCTACAACTATTGCATGCAGATTAAGGCATAATAACCTTAACTGGAACATATGAAAAACATAATTCAACCACTTTTAAAGCAAGAAAATGCAATTTACCGACGACTCCGAAAATAAAGGTCGGGTAAGGAATTTAAAGCCTAGTGTACGTATTATATACATTGTTATGTAGCGACTTTACCTGGCTAATTTATACATAAATATGCGTGTGAGTGTATGGAAGGGAGGTGCACAACTACGTCTTCTTACAGTCATATACACAAAATTTTATCGTTCTACGGCTACACACTTTTGAGTGATGCGAGACACGTACGTACCCTGCATGATGAAATAACTTCTGAATCCATTTTACAATTCGTTTCGGAAAAATGAGTCCTTTATTCTGGCCGTACGTACAGATGTTACGCAAAAAAATCATCAAAATGGATTCGAAAGCGGTCAAAAAGGCTATTTTCGTTAAAATGTGACACCCGAAAGTTTTTGAGATTTCCTTTACTTCGTACAAGAAAGCAAAAACTGTCCTTTATTCTGTCCGTACTTACAGACGTCGGGGGAAGGGAGCCAAAATGGATTCGGGAACAGTCACAATGCATATTTCCGTTGGTAACTGAACATTGGTAATTTGGTCCGAACGACTTGGCTGCATCAGGCTTTTCGGAAGTTTTCTTCAGTATAGCGTTAATAGAGCCTGTTTCATCTAGGAAACTATGCGTGAAGGTAGACATATCTAATAAGTTTGTCCACAATCTAATAAATTCAACCCAAGCGTTTTTGTTATGTAGCGATTTTAGTTAGTTTAGAATTATGGATTAATATGTAGTTAACTGCAGTTTATTTGTTAATTAATTATTGAGTGAGTAAAATTATATGCATCAATTTATTCTTATTCTAAATTTTTCTTCACGAGTTGTATTGCTTACGTTAATGAATCGATTATTTATATGCGAGTTAAACAGAGTTCTCATTCTTACGTTACGCGTTCGATAGTAATAGCTTTCGGGAAAAGGAGACAATGGGAAATCGGTTGCTTTCTGCGTAATATTTGAAATTTAAAAATACTTCCTTTTTATTCACATGGATGAAATTTATACCTCTTAGAGAGAAAAAAAAATTTAGCTTTCTTATGAATCTACTTTCATGACTGTACGTCGCCCCGTTGGAGAATTATACCCATTTAATTGCTAAAATTGTTGAATTTCGTGTCTAAAAATTTATTCTGCTGAAAGGGTGTTTTTCGAGCACTCTTCGTCCAAGGTCGTGTACAGCGTCCGGTCGGGAGGTAGGGTTGTTACATTCTTTCCCTCACCCCTCTTCCGTTGGCGAAGGGGGCGGCGAGGGTGGAATTTTTTT
>KK121492.1:332449-345427 GCA_000611955.2 Stegodyphus mimosarum | reverse complement strand
AAATATCCTTGGTTATATATATATATTTGATTCAGAGTATTTTCTTATGATGTCTTGTGTAAATGTTCTTAACACCAGTACTCCTGCTTGGTCTTAGGGGTTGTTCGGGTTAGTTCTTTTGGTAAAATTAAACACAACGCAAGTAAGAATTTGGCTTTTGATATTATTGTAGGCAAATTATTTAATTTCAGGTTTTAATTGTAGCAGTTCGTAATTTAACCTAGTATTTAACGTCTGGTACCTATAAGCACCAGAACATTTTATTACTTTATCATTTAACATATTAAAAATATGACATAAATGCAGCAGCTGCGGTCACTGTTGTAATGGACATTTTGTAAACAAACAGCCAAAGCTACGAAATGGACGCTTCCTATAACAATTTTAAATTGAGGTAATGGTATCAGCAGGTAGAACCAAACCGTATCTATCAAAAAGAGAGCGAGAAAGAGCCTTTCCATTCGCTATGAAATCTTTTCTAAAAAAAAAAAAAATCTAAAATGTGCTGAAAATATTAAATTTAAAAATCGTGAACTACAGGTATCGCACTTCTGGAATATTTTTTTAGAGAAAATTATAGCTGAGAATCATTTCCTCCAAAATAATAAATGTTATAATACTATATAACATATACAAGCCATAACATATACAAGCCATAACATATACAAGCCATATTATTAGAGTGTTTTTAATTGTCATTCGCATCGTGTTTACAGAGGTTCTAATTGAACACACCACAAACTAAATCAGAAAACTTATATATTAAATTGGATTTTATTCGAATCTGAAAACCGGGATGACCGTCAAACTGAATTTTTTAAATTGGCTAAACAGATTGCCGTTGGGTTATAGAAGTGTTTTATGCATTCGACAAAGATAGGCACAGGTTTTCCTTTTTCAATAAGCAAAAATACTCTATTCCATTTTGCCAGAAATAGTATATCATTTAAATTGTTAAAATAAACCCAAAAAATAAAGCAGTAACGATAATTTCCAAACACTGGAGGAAAATTAAGTTTTAATTGCAAAAATAACAGAAGAGAGAAGCATGCTAATTTGAATTTTAAAATTAGGCAAAATGTTAATCAAGGATATATACAGTTTCACTCATATATCCAGGTCCGTTACTCTGCGCACAAAGCCAGTGCATTTTAAAATTTCAAATTTGATAATCACTCGACTTTGACAATGAAATAAAAGCGAAAGATATGACATATTAATTTTTAATTAAAAAAAGAACGTCACACACAGTGCATAATATATGGTATTTGGAAGTTCTTTTATTCATTACAATAATACCGAAAATGTTCTCGAAAGTTAACAATGGGTTATATTACAAATTAAATAGCGTCACACTGACCAGTTACATTACTAAGAAGTGTATTTATTGATTTTAAATCGCTCAGATAAATCGCTTACATAACGTTTCTTTCAGTGGGAATATTTGCCACGTTGCATGGGAGATAAATGAAGGTAGCGTAACGTAAATATAATGGTTTCTACTAAGGACGTTTCTAACACCGACAAAATCCACAGCATCATTAAAAATTACACTATACCCAGCGGAATAAGCACATTTAAGCATACCGATGAACTACATAAAAGAAAGCTGATAGATTTCAAACACTAACTTCAGAAGCATTTAAACGCAGTACACAGCTAATAACATAAAACGATTTCTACCAATAGCGGAATATTCGAAGCTTTAAAGCCACTTTTAGTTAGCACAGTACAGCAAGTTATCGTTGGACGGCCAACTGCATCAAATCGTTTGCCAGCCGTACCAGCCGATAATGCTCACATACAAAAGAATCTAGAGATTCAAATCATGCATTTGGATTCATTGTAGCGTGTTACGTTTAAAGGCTTCGATTATTTTCCCAACAACCGACGTTGAGTAATCGATCTGCCATTGAGACTTCTTGCGCGACCATCGATTACGGCACGAATCAGACACGTGAGGAAGCGGTAAGAGTCATGGGAATGCCACCGAGGAAATGGGAATCGATCTTAAGCCATCGAGGTATAACACTTTCACAAACTTTCGACGTTTAGGCATCACATTAGGAAAGCATGGAACGTGCAAATGTGTTCGACCTTAGGGATGCGCGCATAGGAAAAGGGGCGCGAAACACATAACCTCGTGGTTGGGTTTATACAATACTGTTACGAATTTCATATATATGTAAATAATCTAGTGAAATAATACATTGGAACTGTAGTACCTTTTGTATAATGCAACAAGAAAAGTCTGAAGAAAGCGAAGCTCTGCCGTAAAAATACGATTACAGGGGCAAGTCTATTTAACACTGAGGTAAATGGCTAGCTCGGTAAATTGGTGAGATACCACCAAACTGGCGATGGTTTTCGCGACTATTTTTGTCGACAAATTTGGCGATAAATCGTTAAGAATTGCCAAACTTGGTAACCATTTGGCGACATTTTGGTCCGTTCCCTGTATAAGTGATACTGTAATTGAATAACTGTAAATGATCCCCGCATGTAACTGTAACCGTGTCCGGCCCTTATATATAACTTTAACCGTATATACCTTTCAGTAACTTAGAGAAATGAAAGGTACTAGAAATTTCTCGGTGGCCGGAAGTAACCTATATCAGATCGGTGAGAGCATCAGTTCTAGGTTTTCCATTTCAGATTGACTTCGGAGTACTGAAATCTCTGTGAGAGCTTCGCTCTTTAGATGCGCTTTGCACTGCACTGATCTTAGTAATTTGAAGTGGTAACTACTGATTGTGCTGTTATATTGAGAAGAGCTGTACGAGTACTTTTGTGGAAAGTTCCAAAACTCTAAAATGTTTCTTTTGCAAAAATAAATTTTATCAAGCTATCATAGCCTTTGTGCGTATTCAATCCATTACGAAGCCAACATAGATTATGCCAAACTTGCAACTAATTTCAACACATTAATGACATATATTCGAAGGTAACTTTGCAGACGACGCACGAAAAGGAAACCATTTTCCCCCCCTCCAACCCCACCTTGATTTACTTTATTACCCCAAAAAGAATATTACCCCCAAAATCCTCTTCAGATTCCAGTTTAATACCTTAAAAAAAATTCTTAAAAAAAATGAGAGAAAATGAAAAAAAAGTGAGAAAGAAAGAAAAGATTATAGTTAAATAAGTTATTGGTATATTCTTTTGAAACGTGTAATTCTGGCAAAGATCGGAGTAAAAAACAACATAATTTCGTATTCAGAAACTAAAAGAAAAAGAAATTTTTTGCTGAAAGCCATAATAATATTATTAAGAACATATTTTTCGTAAATTACATTAATCAAAAATACACTTCAAGCTATAAAATAAATGAATAATTTCCTAGCCATGTGTAAAAGTCGAGAGTATTATTTGAAACCGTTTTACCTCAACTTCTTTGGTTTGAATCGATTACGATAACGCATGCGACAGTTATTTGCCTAAAGAATGAATTTCCTTATAGTAGAAGGTTTTTAAGAAAAACTGGCTAGTATTCGTGTTACACCAGGGATTTTGGTTTATGTGATTATGGTAGAGCACACGAGGGCTATTTTCCTAAGGAAAAACGCTGAAAACGCCGATGCAGAATGTTTCGAGCAAAGCGCTAGCCGAAATTCGGACCCATGTCGAACTATGAGTGCTCAGCTGTCTTATCTGCTCAATCACTGATATCTCCAATTTAGCTGTGACGCTCATATGCACTTTGCTCGATCGCCTGCGTAAAAGTCTTGCAACATCAAGCGGAAACCGGCAGATTGTACAAGTAAAATGACTATAATATTCATAACGTACACAGCAAGGCAACTGACAGATTCTGTACGGCAAATAACTGATTAAAATAATCACAATGTACACAAAGTGGTAATTAAATAACGAAAATATATTTTGTATTCGAAAAGTTGTGATGTATATTACTCTGAATTCGATCCTCTTGCATTAATGCAAGCAGGAACACGATCAGGTAACGAAAGAATGTCTTCAAATATTTGTTTTTAGAATGGTTTGAAAAGTGATTGTCACAGTTATTTAAACTTCTTCAATATTAAAAGAGGCATAAAATTTTTAATAGGCAGTTTTAATTTTGGGAAGACAAAGTCAGATGGTGACAAACCTGAAGATTAATGCTTATCGTTGAGTATATACATTTGTTTTGTATACACGCATTTGAATTGCTGTATGTATACAAATCTACGTGAAAATCGTTATCGTGAAATATGATGCAATTGGAAAAACGTCTTTCTATCGAATGATGCAAAACACAGCATTCAAATTCATCTAGGATTCAAATTCATTTTTCAAAATGTTATACAATTTTCAACTGGCAGTTTTATAGCAATTTAAAAAATATATTACTATTTTTACTTCAAGAACAATACATCACATTGTACAGTCATTAGTTTGTGGAAGCAGCAGACATGAAAATGTGGAATGCTTCCACCTGGACTTGAACTCAGGACCTTCCGATTGATAGCCGGATGTACTTTGCAATTAATTCCCAAAGGACGCAGTAAGGAGGAGGAAAATATATTACAATATATCACATACTTCTCATTTATTTCTACCACGATACTTTATATTCAGGGTGATTCAAAAAGAAATGATTACTCCAATTATGAATAGATAAACGTTTTCCCGCTAAATGGCACTATTAGAACGACAATCACCACGGTCTATATAGTTGACAAGTCAGTTGAGATGCAGTAATGGTCCGTACTACACTAGCAATCTACCGCATAGGTCTCAAAGTTATTAATGTCAATTAACACAATTATACTAAGACTGAGAGCTACAAGAATTGCTTCATTACTATCTCCACGGTAGTGTCAAACAATGGACAGAAATTTGCATATTCGGTCGAGGTAACGGCAACCGCCACGAGTATAAACGGTAGAAATTCCCGCTGTAGCAGCGCAGTATAGATTAGGCACAGCCGCTCTAAGTGGGCATACCAGTATCGGCAGAGAGGTAGAGTCCTTCCTAGAAGAGGTCCGGTTAAGTCCAACAACCGAGTGGATTCAGCCACGTGAGGTCATGGATTCTACCAAAGAATTGTGTTGTGTCAAGTAGATGAGTGCATTCTACCGCTGAGTTCAACTTTATAGCAGAGCGGATTTACAAGAGTCTGGCTTTGTCATAGAGACCGAGCGGACTTTACGAGGATTCTACATGTCAGAAGCCTTATTCCCAAATTGCCAAGAGAACCTTACTGTGTTGTATTAAGTTTTTTCAATTTAAATTAATTTCAATAACACAACTATATTTTCGGTTGAAGCTTTTGCGTTTCCTAAAAAATTAACGGTTCGAAATTCCCGTGCAGACAAGTTTTCAAGCATTAAAGTATAAGAATCAAGTCTCAAAAGTTAACAGTGGCAAGATAACTCAATGTCATGAAATTTCCGTGGTGTGGAATTTGACATCATTCGGCCATATTCGTTTGAAAATAAAGCAGAAGAAGCAGTTGTAAATGCTCAGTGGTATATGGTTATACTTGAAACTTTTTTTTTTTTCTCCCTGAAGTTTCAACCTGTGTGATCGATGATTTCACAAGAATGAAGCATTCACCTGCCTAGATAAACGCATCATCACTGACTAAAGATCAAATTTGAGAGTATATACAAAAATATTTCCTCAGGCGAATCCCACAATGGTGTCCTTGCCGTTTCAACTACAGTAGCATGTTCAATAGCATAGCAGTCACCGGCCCTATGTGATATACAAAGCATGATACTACCATACCAAAATCTAGACCATCTATAAGTAAATACATGTCAGAAAGTACATACTTTCCACTTTCCACAAGCGTTTTATTTTTTTTTTAACCCGTAAATTGCTTCTGACTCACTCTATAGATTACCGCAGGACACACTTCAGACAAGAATAATTAATTTTAGCAATTTGTTTTCCACCGCCGATTATTAAATTCTTCATGGGATTATTACTTAGAAAAATCTATGCTGAACATTTGACTAACATTTACAGCATACCATGTCTTGCACAAAGAGAATAATGCGGAGATTTAAATGACAGAACGCACCATGAAATTCATGAATAAATGTCATAGTTTATGTCATACTATGTTTCACAGAAAATATTACGAAGATTCATACGAAAGTCATGAATAAATGTCGCAGTTCCAGAACAAATATAACCATTAGAAAACATATCCATGAATGCACCTTACCAAGTGACTTACATGAAAAATTTGGAGAAAAAACTAAAACCAGAAATTTCTTGCCCATAATTCCATCGGAAAAGCGGTTAATATTTCCTTTTGCATAAATAGGCAACGAAGATGATAAGATAAAAACAAAAGAAATGTTAGTCTTTTGCAATTTCTTTTCACTGCAGAAAAATTTTGAAATTATTTTCAGTCTCAGAGGAAAACAGGATAAGAATTACATACACCTACAGCTAACGATACATTCGCATGATCAGTACATTATAAATACGATAATTCAATGGTAATTGTTAATACTGGATGGAATCGATCCTCTACTTCTTTCTACAAACACGATCATTTTGAGCAATTTTTCTTGGACTACGTTTTATATTGATTTCTTTTTTCTAAAAAGGATACCAACATTTTTTCAAATAGCTATGCCATAATTTTATCTTAAGAAAAAATCTGATGCGTACACCAATGACTTGTACGGAATATTAAATTATATGCCTTTTTCTTGCATTTCATTTAAACTTATTGGATTGAATTAAATCTACTTCGTCGATAGCGCATAAACCACAATAGTATTAATGCACTTTTAAAAATTCACTATATTTCTTTACCGCAGCGATACTCTGGCGCTAGGTTCACTTAACAGTGTTACATCTCATTCATTTTATAACTTTGACTTGACTTGTGATTTCATCGGCGACTAGTATCGACTTCTAGGAGTGTCCACTAGTTAGATCGAATCGGTTGCCAAAGGCCTTTCACGGTAGTAAAAAGAAAAGTGTTAATATTAACACCACACTCGTTGGCGATAATCCAGAAATGATAATAAGCCAAGCATTCGAAGAAAAAAGTCCAAATGACAAAAAATCATGCATTCGAAATAGTAAAATGAAAATAAGTCCGTGCAAGCGCAGAAAATGAATTTTATAACTCAGAATGCACAAAAATTATATCACTTGATAAATGATCTAATAGTTGGCACATGTTCTATTCAAATACTATAATAAATCTAAGACGATGTATAAAAGAAATTATACAAACAAACAAAAACAAAGGAAAAAAAAAGAAAGAAAGAAAAGAAACAGTTTTTTACAGGCGATTCAGTATTTCTCATTCAATTAATTCAGTTCTCACTTCGCGACAAGGCAAAAAATATATAGTAAAACTCAAAATATCTATATAAAAATTACGAGGTAAATCTTAAACACTTATTTCCTCGAACAAATTCCAGAATGGATTAAGCATGATTTAATTCGCAATAATAAAACGTTATCTTTGTTGTTACAAAGCTTAGTTTCTCTAGATTGGCAAAAAAAACCACTATCCTGCTAAGTTTCAAATGTACACAAACATTTCAGGTATGTTAATAATAATTAGGCTTAGCCGCACTTAAACAACTTTTAAATTGTTGATAATTCCTCAAATATTGCATGCTGATTTACTAAAAGGTATAAAAACCTTAACCGGAAGATAGGAACAACATAATTCAATCATGTTTAAAGCAAAAAAAGCACAGTTTACAAACATATAAGAATAAAGAAGCTGAGATCACTAAGCCGAGTAAGAAAGTGGATATATATATATACATATATTTATATAATTTTGGCGCGGCCGATTACAACCAAAATAGGAGGTGCACATCTACACGTTATAGCAGTCCTATATACAAATTTCAACGTTCTGCGAGATACATACATACATACGTACGCACAGACGCCACGATAAAATCTCTTAAGAATCCCTTTTAAATCAGTTTTATAATTTTTTTGGGGGGGAAGAGTCCTTTATTCTGTTCTTATGTACGAATGTCACTCAAAAACATCGTTAAATTGCATTCGATAGCAGTCAAAAAAGATATTTTCGTTGAAATATGACGCACGAAATTTTTCGCGAATACAATACTTCCTTTTTACTTCGTACAAAGACGTAAAAATGCTTTTTTTCGGAGGGGGGAGGAGAAAGAAATTTAGTTTAAATTACTTTCCTTTAACTTATTCTTTTTTATTTAAATTTTACGAGAATTAAGAATACAGGGCTAGGCTTGTAGAGACATTAGGTTATTTCGAAGCAAAGAGAGATGAAAATTGAGCAATGCCCTCGCCGGGACTCGAACCACGGACCAATCGAATACGCGCCGAGTGTGCTGACCACTACACCAAGAAAGCGGGAGAAATACCTTATAGGCTGATTAATGCACTATTTTATTAGCCCAAAATTCACTGCTATTCTCGGAAAAGGGTTTGCGTCAGTTCACTATAAACGGCGTATCACTTTTCAAATTGTTTCCACCAAATGTTATCGTTCTGTATTATTCTTAAAGAAATAATATGATGAAGAATCTGCATGTGTGGATGAACGTTCATCGCACTGTGAAAAAACGATAGTACGTAGAGCCATCAAATTTTGAATAACGTAGTCGTTCATTGACAGTAACAGTTCATGTTTCGGTAGGAAAAGTCGCGACAGCAGTCTAATTACTAGCCAAGCGAGACAGAGAATGCGACGTATCCAAGACCAAAACTTAAGTAAGAATGATTTAATTTCGTCTACGTTTTATTTTGATTGGTTAATATTTAGTTTCGATTCTCATATTTAAGATCTTTATTGGCTGACGCCTTATATTAATGCTTGCGTCATGAGCGTTATGCAAGAGTCATATGACATTTATTAATTTTAAAATTAAGCAGTTTACAACGATTTATTTTAAGCAGTTACTGTTTTCTGAATGAACAGGAAAAATAGCCAAATTAAAATGGAAAGTTAAGGGATTATAGCAAATTAAAGTTAAAACTTTCGATCTACATATTACATATTTATTTATGCTACGCTCATATATATTTTTTACGTTACGGCTTGGGTGGCGTTATTGGTTTAAAAAAAAATTACAAAATCAAAACTTCTCAATAAGGACACAAATATAAAGTGCAAAGCACTTTAAATAGATCGATAAAAGGCTTATAACATTATAAAATTACCAACATTGCATTACAATATGCTAAAAATAAAATAAGCATCTGGATTTCCATCTTTTTTTTAACTGAATATGACAAATCCTGTGCGGGCTATTTGTCTATAATAAATATCAATTTTAGTATTTAATAATATATAACAAGCAGCACATTATATATAATATATATTTATATAAAAGCAGAAAACAGTGTACGTACATTTAGTAAACTCCATAAGAAAAAATTACATTACAAATTACAGTTACAAAAAAAAAATCGTCTCTTTAAAATAGTGTTACAGCACACAAGGCTATGACCAATTATTTAATATTACGTCTGCGGCATTATTCACTTTATTACATCTGCGGCTCTGCTACTATCATACAAAGCCTACGAAAACAAAACATTAACGAAGCCATCATCACTTCGAACAAAGCAAACTAACAGGTGTTTTAACTCTCAAAATGAGAGGAAAGTAAAGTAACAGGTGTTAAATATTCTCACCGAATTGATTAATGTACTGAATGCCCGTTTACTTTATGCAGAGCTAACTCTTTCCACACCAGGGTAAATTAGGCTCTAAATAACTATATTCTTATCGGATATGAGTAGTATATCGACGATTCTAAAATACTGTCGAAGAATCGAACATCTACAGTTTCAAATTTTTCATTCATTTTGGCTGCAGATCAAAATCAAATGCATGAAAATCCAGCCGCAAAGTTTCTTCCTCTTACTCATCTTACATTCATTTTTGGATGATCTGTGAAGAATCATGAATTTAAAATACCTCTATTCTAGTTCGACTCAGGTTCGAAACTAGCTGGTTGCATGCGGTTTTCATGGTGCTCTCACTTATGTAACATAACGGAGTTTCCTTTAGAAAGTCCTCCATGAAGGCGTTTCTTCTTTAGGTAAATAGCTCTCGTATATTTTGTCTTAATCAATTAATCAACCAACCGTTACAATAGTTTTCTGATAGAAAGTGTTACGCCAGAAGAAGAACCAACACAACGTTAGGCCCACTAGTGGTCGAAATCGCTGAATATTTATAATTCGAACCGAGTTCATATCTCGGCTGACGAGCTGGTTGCGTGGGCTCACTGTGATTTTTTTCGGATGTAAGGTGAATATTAATAATTTTTCTCAGAAAGCTTTCCATCAGGACATCCCTTCACTTAGGAATGCAGTCCTGTTGCACTTTGCCAAATAATTCAATGCAACTAATCCATTCAGTGGCTGTCTGCATAAAAACGCGCTTTTTAAGAAGTTATGTTCATGTAAATTAGGCAACGACAAGAAAGATACAGGAATAACAAAGCAGAGGTTTCCTTTTTTCTTTTTCACTGCATTGCACAAAGTAAATGAAGTATTGCAATCGCGAAAAATTTCTGATTTCATATTTCAACGGAAATATCCATTTTGAACGTTCCCGAACTCATATTGACTATTTATGGCCTGAAATCCTTACGCACGGACAGAGCAAAAGAACCTTCCCCCCAAAAAACCGATTGTAAAATGGATTTAAAATGAATTAAAAATGGACTTTATTTCTTACGTCTGCACGTGTGTACGTATGTATCACGCATAACTCAAAAACGGTTAGCCGTAGAATGTTGAAATTTTGTGTATGGGATTTCTATAACAACTACTTATGCAACTCACTTGTTTACTGCAGTCAGCATTCATACGTATATGTACACCCTCCTTATAAAAGTCCTTACCCAGTCTTTATTTTCGAAATCCTTGGTCTCAGTCATATACTTTCAAAATGATGAAAATATTCATGTTTTGGAAATTTCAAATTTAAAAAAAAATTAACTTTGGGAAAATAACGAGACTTAACTTTTAATGCACTTTCCCAGTTCCTGTACTTACATTAGGGAATATTTTACACTCGTTATGAGAAAATAAAAGTCTAAGAAGTTTGACTCCCGTATGACAAAAATTGACCTGTATACATAATTTCAAAATTAGCAATTTTTATGCCATTTTCTACTTGCCTTCGGGGGCTGGTTAATTAAGTTGAATAATTCGAAGAAATAATTTAAATGAAGTGCAGAAAAAATGTGTTTAATAGGCCGTACAAGGAAGTCATGTGGTGTTCACATCAGACTTTTCTCCGAAAATGATTGAGAGATATGAAGTAATATTATATGAAATTATTTACATGACGGTGTAGAGAGATTACGATTTTTTCTGGAAGCAGGAAACGTGAAAAACGAGCAATGCCCTCACCGAGATTCGGACCACGGATCTCTCGACTACGACTACGCGCCGAGCGTGCTGACCACTACACCACGAAGGCGTTCAAGAAAGGCGGGACAAATACCTTATGTACTCCCCCTTTTAAAGGGCGACAGGGAATTAGGGGGCCAATCGCCAAATTCTGGTGGTGGAGATTCATCATTTACCACCTTTTTTAGTTTCAGCGCCACTGTAGAGACATAAGAGTTTTTTTTTGAGAGGGGGGGAAGCAAGAAATGTGAAAAATGAGCAATGCCTTCGCCAGGACTCGAACCACGGACCTCTCGAATATGCGCAGAGAAATACCTTATAACGGTACCTGGATTTTTACACCAGCTGTATTCAGTTGATGATATTTTTCGGTGGAAAGGAAACGTACATCCTGCTTTTAAAAGAATATATATATATATAATTTAAAAACTGAAACGTTTCAGATTTTAAATTTTGTCCAAAGAGCCGTTTTCTAACGTTTTGTGTGTTACCTTTATTTATTAAATATCATGTTCTTCGCACTTAACCATAAAATTCAGTTCAACAGCATTATCGCAAAATATTTTTAAAATGAGTATATCTTTAGAATTTCTGATACACAGTTCCCCGCGCTTTAGATAAAAAGGCTTCCCCCCCCCTCCGTAGAGTATTGCCATTGCTCGCTTTCAAATCGTTTGAGTTTGTTCATGAAAAATTCGTTAAAGTTTTACAAAATATGAAACAGATATTAAAACAAATTCCAAATTTGGGCTTCCAGATGCGCATATTCGGGTGGAAACGTACGTTACTCAAAATTGGACGGCTCTAGGTACCGTTGTTTTATCACATTTGGAAAAATATATATACATTTATGCAGATTCCTCATTATTTAATTTCTTTAAATATAATACAGGGCTGCAATATTTTGTGGCAACAGTTTGAAAAGTGATTCAGAGTTTTAATGTTTCCGAGGCAAAATCGCCAAAACGAAAATAATAGTCCTTCAGGGACAAAGTCCCTTTGGACTAAAAATATTTTTATGCATTTTTTTATGCGTAGACGGAATATGTCAATATTTTAACTCCTTTATTATCCATCTTTGTGTATTCTATATACTGTAAAGGCCCTTATTTTCGCGAAAATGAATATATCGGTGATTTCGCGAGCTGAACATTTCGCGAATTTTATATGAATAGAACCGAAAGTTGAAAAATTTCAAAAATACCTAAATAAAGTTGAGAAAGGTGAAAAATTCCAAAAGTATATCTTTTGCAACATATTATTCCAGTTTTTGTGCCCGCTTTCTGCACAAGAGAGCTCCAACCTTTGAACTTAACAGTAAATGGCGAGTTCAAGCTCAAGAATGAGTTTATTCAGTAGTATTCTAATGAGTTTCAATTTCTAGAGGAAAAAGAATCTGTGGACTTGCGAATATCACGACTAAAATCGATTCACGCTTCTTGGCTTGTGCGCGTATTTAACGGTATTGAAGCCAAACATGAGATAATTTTGAATGGCTTCAAAGAAGCTGGTATAAATAGTATTTATAAGTGAATGAGCTGCCTTCTATTAATTTTATTATATTATTGTTTTATATTCGAGAAATATAGTTGTATATTATTCAAAAAATAGTTATAAGAAAGA
>KK121492.1:313882-332436 GCA_000611955.2 Stegodyphus mimosarum | reverse complement strand
AAAAGCTTGTATCTGTGCAATAAATCATTAAATTTTGGGTAAGTGAAAAATTTCTGATTTTTTATTATTATTTGAGAAGGGAAAAAAAAAGTATTTCGCGAGGCTTAAATTTTAGCGATTACGACGGGCTCGCGAAAATTAAAGCCTCGCGAAAATAAGAGCCTTTACAGTACAACATATATATAAAGAATATAATATACACGACTTTTTCTCGTCAGGAAAAATACATTAGGAGCACTACGTTGCAAACTTCAGTGAGCCGGATACACCGCATCTTATGTGGTATCCCGGCGATAGATTTCCAGACTAGACTAGACACGACTTTTCAAAAATGCATTTGTGAGTTCTATGGTTATTTTATGGACACATCAGTATGTAGCGATTTTCCGAAATAAATATTTTTAATACAACAAATCAGATGGTTTGCAATGAATAGTAAATCCAAAGAAACGATGATATTTCAAACTTTTTTAATAATTTCATTTCAGTTACGATTTATAGTGGCGAAACAACTTGATTATATGCGTTTTATATGTCCCATCCCCTGAGTATAACGCCCCTCCTTAGAAATAGACTCTTATAAGGCTTTGCCTTGATTAGCTTGTAAGGTTTATCCTAATTTTAATAACACTTATTTTAAGTTTATGCATCTTTCCTATCTATTCTAACTTCAGCTTACAATTTCCAACCAGACTGTATTTTCAGAAACACGGTTAATGCAAATGAGTAAGAATAGTATTTAAGCCGATGTTTTCACTGACTTCGTTTAGAGAGAGGGCGCGCGTTTGCCTTTTGGCTACGTCTCTCTAAGCTATTGCTATGCTCAGCTGTACTTTAGGCCCTTGTTTGGCTTCGCCGATTTTATTAAGATTTAGAGGCCAACTACTTAGAATCTTGATAGCTTCGGCTATATCAATCAGTTAGCTTTAATTAAGCTTAGTTAAGTTTAATTTATAGCCATTTAAGTTCAAGCTCAATTGGAGGTTTGTTGTACGTTCCCAGTTAGGAACTGATTGTATCATATTTTTTTTTTTTTTTGAGAAAAAAATGGTAGTTAACCCTTCTTAAGTCTTACGTCTCTGTTCACACACTTAAGCGATTATTCGCTTTATTAGTGCTAGGGGTTTTAAAGGATTGAACCGCGAATTAAATAGGTGAAACCTCACAAGCTAACTAAACCCAAAGAGATTTAAATTAAACACTTGTACAAAGTTTATATGTAGCAAATTGGTTAAAATGCTTCAAATATCATAATTCTTAATAAATTTTAGCATGCCTTTGGAGTTTTCAGATTATCTGCAAATATACGTAGTAGATCCAACAAGAATGTAAGATAACGGAAAAAATGTAAGAAGGGGATAATTTACAAGCGGTAAAAAATAAAGATAACATAGAATTTAGAATGCTATAAATAAAATTAAAAAAATGATATGGCGGCATGATTTTCTGCACACTTACGCATTTCTGAAAAAGAATTCTTGTAGTATAATTCCAGAATGTTTCCACCACTAGGAATGATACACTGCAAGAAACGAAAACGATTTAAACACTTACTTCAAGACATTTCCTCCTCTCTTGCATATTTTCGTATCAATACGCAGGTTTGGGGCTAAATAATGCCGTTAAGTTTAAATCCTATCCAAAATTTTAACGAAAAAAAAAAAAAAACAGTTAAAAAAACAAGAAGCAAAACTTTTTCGTCGGTGGAAATAAATAAAATGCCCGAGTGTTTTAATTTATTTTGCATAATGTTACAAATACGAGACTATACACGAGAAAATTCCCTTTTATGAGGTTCTAGAAGAAGGGTTTTCAACCAGGGAGGAATTTCATAAGTTTCAGGAAGAGGTGAATTCGGTCAACCTTTTATTTAGCTGTCCAGTATTTAGTTTCAGTTTATGAATATAAAATCTACTTTTATTCAAGTTTTAGTATTTATCATTATTTTCTATACTTTTTGTTGCTTAATTAATAAAACAGGTTAAAAAAGAATCTGAATCTATAGAAATGTATTTATGTAATTTTCGAGTTTGGGAAAACAGGGGGAATGAACTTCTAACTGTAGTGAAAAGGGTGCAAGGGGCAAAAAAACATTGAGACTCCTCGCTCTAGACATACGCAATGTTATTAAGCATTCAATATTATTAACTACTAAATAATCTTCCATCAGGATTTAACAACGTAATAAATACATATTTTTCTCCCTTACTGCTAATGAAGAGATTACTTTTTCTTAATTTGTTTTCTTGGGAGGGAAGTCATATTTACGCGATTTCCCTAATATTTTGTAAAGAATCCCTGCATCCCCCCCACGAATGGCTTTGGAAATAAGACTAACGTTCATATTAATTGTAAAATTTATACATCACTTTCCGATGGAAGAACAACTACGCTATGTCGAAATACTATGCCTCTTGGTATTGGGACTTGGTATTGGATTACAAGCTGTAAGGCTTTTAATTAAAATAAATCAGTAATTTCACCAGGTTCCGGAAGACACTATTCAGCACATACTGGAACCCTCTCTAAGACGGCCTATTATGGTTCTAGATAATTTTGATATTCTGCGCCGATGAGCGTCTTAAAAAGTTCCGATGTTTATTCATATTATCAAAAATACTGGTAATTTTCAACGCTGTCTGTCTTGAGGGTGGCTGTCGCCACAACTTTATTATATTTTATTTTATCCTAGGGAGGATGTTTTGCGATCGTCCAATTCCTTACCTTCTGCTTGTTTGATTATTAGCGAAAAGGGGCTATTAGCCTCGAAATGGGATTTCGCGTCGAATCACAATAAATGCGTCGCTTCATCCCCCTTTCAAGTCTGTTCCTATTCGGCAAAATGTAAGATATTTATCTTTCAAACTGAATCTATCTGCTGTGAATTAACAAACTATGCTATCTGAAAGCAACTGATGCAGTTCTTAGGAATATTTATTTTTAGTCCAAAGGGATTTAGTCCCGAAGGACTATTACTTTCGTTTGGGCATTTTGCGTCGTTTCACAAAAATGTCCGATTCACTTTTCAATTTAGTGCTAATGTTTCTTTGTTGGTAACTGAAGTTGCATTGGGTTGGCTATTGGAATTTTTGGAATTGTATTATGTTGGTTATCGGGTCTGTACTGGATGGATTAATGGAATTGTACTGGGTTGACTATTGGAATTATATTGGGTTTGTTTTTGTGTACGTATTAGGTTTAGTTTAATGTTTGTTTCGTTCGGCAAGTTTTCATATTATTAAGCAAGATGCCTTTGGACGTAATCTAAAATCTGAATCCTTTCAGATTTTTTTTCATTTATTAATATTATTATTAAGACTATTTATATCCTCCTGAATCGGACTGATTTAAATAACGAAAATGCATTTAATTCATGACCTATCTAATTAAAACTATTCAATCTTTTCATAGAATGACGTTATGCATTTTTTATTACCTATTTTCTATTTTGTAAAACTTTAATGAATTTTTGATTAGCAAACTCAAAGTTTTGAAAGTTAGCAATCGCAATATTATACAGAATAAAATATTTTTATTTCCAGCACGCGAGACTGTCTCTAAAGATATGCTGTTTTTATGCATTTTGTGAGTTTCCAGTCGAATTGAATTTTACGTGGCGAAAGTGCGAAGAACGTCATATTTAATAAAGATAAGATATAAAAAGTTAATAACAAAAAGAAAAAAATCTCAAATGTTTTAAGATTTTGGCGGCCGCTTAAAAAGGTTTATTAATGTTTTTACGCTCTAGTTGAGCTCGCAAGCTACCTCTATGCTATTAAACTCACTCCTTCTCCCCCCTCCCCATTTCACCATTTTTTCCTAACTTAACGCCATACACAAATTCAACAGCACAATTAACAAAAATTTTAATAGCACCATAGTAGTACACGTTTAGAATTCCGGATACGGCGTTAAGTATTGCCGCATATGTTTCTTTTTTTTTTTTTCTTTTCCCCCCAATCTTTTCTCCGTTTACCATATCAATGTTCAGTTTTCTCACTAAAATGACTTCACAAAACTTTTTTTGTCTTTTTATTATCAATGATTTGTGCGTTTACTTTATTACGTTCTTGGCGCTTACGCCACATAAATTTGATCAACAACAAAACCAAAAAATGTTAACAAATAGCATATCTTTAGAATTTCCGACAGACAATCTCACGCGCTGGAGATAAAAAAATGTTTTATTCCGCACAGTGTTGCCACTGCTCCATTTCAAATCGCTGAGTTTGTTAATCAAAAGTTTTTTAAAGTTCACAAAACATGATATAGCAAATAAAACACAAATTCAAAATTGAGCCACGTACCTATGCTCGAATGGAGGACTACGTTATTCAAAATTGGATGGCTCTAGATACCGTTATTTTTTCACAATGCCAGAAACATACACACATTCATGCAGATTTTCATTCATTATTGAATTTCTTTAAATATTAAATATATTAATATAGAAAGGGCGATAATATTTGGTGGCAACAATTTGAAAAGTGATACAACGCATTTAAAGTCTTTCGATGGCAAAATGCTGTTTCCAGACTAATATCCCTACAGACTCAAAGCCTGGCTAATTCGTCTTCAAGCTCTCTCTACCTTCTCATTTGATTCTCGTATGGAGCTTTTGACTCTTCTACCTGGCCATGTGATCCTTCGACGTTAGTGAAAAGAACCAGCACTTAGATGGGGATAGGGCCGCCGGCCCAGGCACTTGCAGAAATGAACAATTAGTTCTCAGGCATGATTAACACATCGTTCGGGACTAACGTCCCTTTTGGGCTAAAAATTTTTTTGTTAGCTACCTTACTAAAAAAATGAATATTTATATGATGAACTGAGAAAAGACCGAAAAATAGAAAAATGTATGCCAACACTTAACACTGCATCGGGAATTCTAAACATACGCTAATTTTAAAACTTACGTCATTTTGCTGTTGAATTGTATATGGCGGAAAGAAAAGTTAAAAAAAAAAATGCTAAGGGTTAGCAGAAGCGTGTGTAACAGCAGATTAGTAGATAGCGAGCTCAGCGTGCTGGTAAAAAACTTTTAATAAAATGTTCATTTATTTTTTATCTATTTACCGGCAATTTCACTTAATTAATATTTGATGTCTCTCTTTATCTTTCAGGTTTAATTGATTATTTATTAATTACCCCCCTCCCATGATTCCTGATCACATTGCACAGACCTTTGGCACTTCTAATGTTACAAATTAAATCCTGCATGTAACAGTTGCCATATGATATAGCTTCTTATATTTTGCTGCTTTTGATATAATGATATTTTTCAGCTGCTACTAAAACCATTTGAAATACTTTTAATTTTTATTTACGTCAAACGTAATATTATTTTTCCCGATCTTCTTATATCTCATATATATATATTCCGATATTCGGATAGTTCTAGTATTTCCAAAACTTAAAGAACTGTGTTACTTTCATATAATCACATTTCAACGAAAACTACCCATCTTTCCCTCCGCGGCGTATGATTTTTCATTTATATTCAAAATTAGGCCCACCAGCGGCCGAGCGGTAAAGACGCTGAACGCTAGTAGTTCGGTCCGAGGTTCGAATTCCGCGAACGGGCTGGCTGCATGGGCGTTTTCGTGGTTTTCCCCATGTGTAACGTGTATACGAGCCAGTTTCCCTTAGAAAGTCCTCCACGAAGACATCCCTCCCTTTAGGCAGATAGCCCTCGTGTGCTTTGCCATAATTGAATAACCTAACCTAACATATATTCAAAATTACAACAGGTGCTTTAGTGCGACCGAGCCATTTAAAAGTAATATAATTCTTTTAATAATACATGTAGGATTTATAAAGCTGTGCGACGAACAAGCAAGAAAAAAAAATCTGAAAGATTTCATATTTTAACAATCCCTCAAAAAGGTCTTAAGATTTTTTATGCTCTCGCTGAGCTCGCAGTCTACCAATCCGCTCTTACACTCACTCCTGTTAATCTTTCCCACCTTTTTTTAGGAGGTGTCTTTTTAGCTTTATTATTAAGCTTCGCACTCACACCATATACAATTCAACAACAAAATTACAAAGTTTTTAAAACCTGCATAGTAGCATATATTTAGAATTCTCAATGTTGTGTCAAGTGTTAGCATACACTTTTATATTTTTCTCAGAATTTTCTCAGTTTTTCATATCAATGTTCAATTTTCTTAGTTAGATTAACAAAAAAATTTGTTGTCCTTTTATTATTAACTTTTTATGTGCTAACTTTATTTATTACATATCACTTTCTTTGTACTTATGTCACATAAAATTCAATTCGACTCCAAATACAAAATCACACAATACAGAGCGCACCCTTATAATTTTCGACAGAAAGTCTGGTACGCTGGCGATAAAAATATTTTATTCCGTACAACGTTGCAACTGTTTGCTTTTAAATCGTTGAGTTTACTAATCAAAATTTTAGTTTTACAAAATAAATAATAAAAAATAATATAAATAATAAAAAAAAATCTGATGTGGACACCATGACTTCTTTGTACAGCCTATTAAATTATACACAATTTTTGCTCCACTTCCTTTAAACTTATTTCTTCTGAACTAATTCCATTAGAGATAGATTTCTTATTCAATCAATTTTGCCACTCACAAACATTTCTTATTATTCATTTCTTCACATGAATATCATTTTCAAAATAATTCTGATAGCAAGCCAGTTTTTATGATCAGAACAAAAATAAGAACAGCTCGAAGCAGAGGAACCCGCCTCGGATTCTCTCGAAATTCAAAAGGCTTATCCACAAAACTAATAATGATATCTCACAATGTATTTCAGCAAACTTTAGACCTCGGTAATGCTAAAAGAAAAGTGTCTTAAATTTCTGTTGCAAATAAATTTCACTAAAATCGTAACAGTTTATTTTGCATAATCAAGAAATTTTAAGGTTTCATCACATAAACGCTGACAACAGTCTTTTGCATATGCTTTAACTTCGTTACCTCTTTGAAGAAGTATAAAAAAAAATAAAACCACCTTGCAATCTTAAAACTTCATACCGTAGTCTAATAACTCGTAAAAGTGTTTACCTCTAAAACGTTTACCAAATTAAACACTGTATAAAAAGTTTACAAATGTGAAATAAACTATACAAATAATTCGTTTCTCTTCTTAAATAAAGGCTATACTGCACCCAATTTATAAAACAAATCTTTACCGTTGAATAAAAGCAGTAGTCAGTTCGAGACAAATTACAATTTGTAAACTCTTTTATTCTGCACTTTTTTTAGCATCAGTAGTCTCAAACTTCACTATTTGTCCACATCCCCTTTCAAATATTGCCACCACATGTTAAGGCCATGTATTAAAGAATACAACGAGTATAAAATATATAGGGCAACACATAGAAAAGGATATTGCCACCAAATGCCATCTCTATGTATCATATTTAAAGAAATAATTTAGCGAATACATGTATAATATACTATCAATATAAACGGCACTATGAAATGTAAATGAAGACAATTTCCAACGGTTCCGGCTGATGCCATTACTGTTCACAAATCACAAGGAGCTACTTTCGATGAAATAGTATATAATTACGATAAATCTCAGCGAAATCAATTGGTTTATATTGGGCTCAGTCGCGTGAAAATATTGGAAAGACTATATTACGAACGAGAAAGACGATTTCAAATTTTATCACGGTAAGGGAACAACTGCATCAAGTATCAAAGAAATTACTGATGAATATTCCAGACTTGATAAACATCCATTACACACCGTGGTGAACAAAGACAATTCATTACATCTGAAAACGAATCAGGTGATTCTCAGTCATTGATTATTACGAACCTGAACGTGAACAGTAAGTGCGCGTTTCAGTGACATTTTAGAAGACGAAATTATCAAACAAACTGATTTTATTGCTCTATCTGAAACTTGGATGTTTGAAGACGAATATATTTGTGTACAGGGATTTTAATTAATGGCATTCATAAACAATACACTGAAGAGTAAAGAGCACTCAAAACGAAAATTTAGTGGTGTGTAGCGAATTTATAGACATTTAAACAATGTTGCAGATTAAACACCAATATATTTTGCGATACATATTAGGCGTAGATTGCGAGACATTCGTGGAGGGAATATTTCTATGGTCGATATTACAATTAATGGTAAATCTCGGTATCTATTATCATCTGTCTAATCATCCAAGAGTAGATGCATCGGATTCAAAAACGTTAAGCCTGTAAACTGAAGAATTTCATGTCGACAAGGATATACCAATGATTATTATGGCAGATTTTAATATCGATGTAAAACGAAATGAGAAAGTTATGAAATAGCACTTTAATCTTAACATGGCACCAACCATTTATCCAGTAGTTAGGTAATTCATGCATACATCTTACTTTTATGAGTAACATAGGTACTGAACTATTGAATCATGTTTGTTATTTTTCGTATCATAGACCAATTTTACATAAAGTATTAACTCCTCTATGTCGTATTCAAGAATAATGTTAAGAAATAAATCATTAACACATTACTATCAGTTTCATTTCATTTTTTTCGAAATTTCCCTAAATATTCATTCTTTAACTAACAGAGTAACAAATAAAAGAAAAAAAATCCATAAAACAAAAATTAAGAAACATTAAAAATCTTAAAAACTAGTCCTACGCAACTAAACCCAGCGACCATTTGGATCAAATAGGAGTAACAGACAGCCTTCCGTCAGTTTTTTTCTTTTAAATTTTATCCGTTTATTATCGATTAACAAACTAAGCAATTTAAAAGCAATGAAAGCAGTTCTTTATCCCTTTTATTAGTTACCAGCTGGACCCGTAAAATTACACTAGATGCATTGATTATATATATGAGTAAATTCATTTCAATACTTCAATAAAATTCTAACTACTTTTTAAAAGGAGATAATATATTAAATAATCTACTAGAAATAAACTATATGTATTTATTTATATATTGAAATTTACTGGTATTGAATTTCACTTTTTTTGGATCGTTGAGGAATTCGTTCTAAATTTCTTACTTTTTGACTATATATATAATGTGGCCTCACCAGCGGCTAGTTATTGGAGAAGTGAAGAACAAAAATGATTCGAAGCAAAATTGAGGTTCGAGAATACATTCCTGGCTAAAGAATGTATGGCAACAATTAACACTGTATCCGAAATTCTAAACATATGCTGCTTTTAAAAATCTGGGATTTTGTTGCTGAATTTTATGCGGCATAAGTGCAAGAAAGTGATGTTCAATGATAAAGTTAAAAAGACGAAAAACGTTCGTCCAATTAGAAGAGAGTCCAAGAACAAACAGATAGATAAACTGCGAGCTCAACGAGAACATAAAGATTCTTTCAGATTTTTCTTTTAACGCCAAATTGTTCAAGAAATACATTTATTCACTTAATGCAAATTAAGTTTAAAAAAATTATTTTTAAGCTTTTAAGATATAATTTTTGGATTATTATATATTTTTTCATGTATTTATGCACTTAATTTACTTATGCTTTCTGAATTTGAATGATATTTGCAAATTAGTTCGCAGCAATTAATCATTTTATTTGTTTTCAATTTAATTTTAAATAGCTTTATATAAATGAGATAATATATTGTAATTGTTAAAGTCAAATATATATATAAGTACATACTGTTCCGATTATGGCAGATAGGTGGCCCTCTCCGCGCCGGGGAGGGGAAAAGCTTGATGTTGCGTAGAATTCTCGAAACTTGAAGTGTAAAATACTATATGAAATTTTTCATGGCCGCTGCTATTCGCGGAAATAATATAAATATGTTGTGTTTCATTAATAAAATGTTGTTTTGTGCTGTTAAATTAATTATCTTGGATTATAATCGACATTAATGATCATTCCCATCAATTTAAGTATTCTATAAATTTTGACTAAGGATAAACTCAAAAACAAATGAATTACGGAATTTCTTAAACCACCATATCATCATTATATATATATATATATATATATGTAAAATATAGCAAAACACGATGGTTGCTTTAAGAATAAGTGGCTACCTCAAAATTAACTGTTTTAGACTTTATGTTCTCCTCCTAAATTCATCTGTTCTCCCAAACTTAAGATCTTTCTATGTTACATAACGCTGCTTGAAAAATAAAACTAAAACCAAAATTAACCAAACATAGCTTAACTGTTCTTCTGCATCTTGCTAAGTATAAATACCCTTCGCATGCAGTTAGTCACTTATTCCTTTCCCTAACTTTTGTTTTGCCAACCCTGCATTGCTTTACCTTGCTTACATGCCTATGCCATTTATCCTAAAAAACCAACGTACATAGAAATTATCGTGTTTCATTAGGATTGGATAAATATTTAAGATGGTTTTATATGCGTGAAAATAAAGATTCTTCAAATCCATTTGTGTCAGCATCATCTTTCCGTCTTTCCACTCAGCCATTTAAGACTGCAAGCTACTCAAGGTACCGTATTCCTCCTACACATTAAATTATGATATATATATTAAAATATTGAAAAGTATATTAACCTCTGAACAAAATTAAAAACAGAAATAAAATATTGAGGCTAGCATTCGGTAGGTTATTACGAAAATTCATTATAATCATTACATTTTATTCTGGATACAGACGATAGCATAGGGAAGCAGAGTTAGAACTATTGCAGTCCTCCGATAATAGGATGTTAGAAACCCATTTGATTTATGTCATTTACTGTATAAAATAACATTTATTGTGAAGTTCTGTTAAGAAAACTATGTAAGCTGATTTTTTAAATAAGTGAAAGCTGTACAGAATAAAATGAAATATCTTATGCACACTTGGAAAAAAAAAGGGGGAGGGGCAGCTCTATATCTCCCGTTCTACTGGGACGATTGACGAAATTCAAATTGCTTTCTTCATGTCTCGAAAGTGCGACTTAGGATATATATTAGATATATATGTAGCACTCTTCTAACATAGGTATTCTGACACAAAATCGGACTTTTTCTGAAATAGCATACCAATTTTTTTTCACATATTTCGATTCTATGACTCAAATTACGAGTAGATATTAAATTTTGTAAAATTAGGTGCGAAATTTACAGAGAAATTCAAAATTTTAAATTGGCACATTTTTTTTCAGTTTGCGCCAAGAATAGTTGTTCACTTGGCGAACTTCTTAATATTAGTAACTTATTTTCCTTTCTCTTTTTACATGAGCGTGAGCGGAAAAAAAAGTCACAGTCGTTCCCTACTTTCAAATAATTTTCTTTACATTATATTTTTAATTATAATTGTTATTTTAAGGAATTTTTTTCTTTTCCGGATTTCATTTTAATTGTTTAAGTTGCATGATTTCTTTCAAAGAAATGTTTCACAATTTTCTATTTACTCATTCGAACTGCGTAGTTTAAATAAAAGATGCATCGTTTATTTTCTTCAAACAGCTTTCTTCATACTACATTTTTTAGTCATCGTTATTATTTTAGGTCATTTTTAAATTTTCAGAATTTTATTTTAATTGTTTGTGCTGCATTGTCTGTTCAGGTAATTGTTTTAAAATTTTCTATTTATTCATTTGTATTGAACATTCGCATTTTTAATATATTTATTAATATAAAAATTTTCCAAAATTTGATTTTATTTGAATTGCGTTTCTTTCGAAAGCATATTCTGTGACCCAGACTACGATGCATTTGAAAACTGCATATATTAAAAGAGAAAATACAGTAAAGCACAGTTGACAAGCCTTTCAATGGGCCGTTCAGAAAAGATATATAAATAAGAGGAAGATATATAACCGACTCAGGTTGCTGGTGCAACGATCAGAACAACATGACTGACCTGTAATGCCCATTGAGAGGTGAAGCAGGCGGAATAACAATAAATAAAACCGACATTTTAACTTAGAATGACATTCATACATTGCTTTAAACAGTTTTATCACTGCGCCCATTGTTTTACAAAATTTTATTATCCCGCATTTAGTTTCTTAAAATGTTATTAATATTTTAGTCAAATATTTTATTTCTGAAATCGCAAGAACCAAATATCATAAGATTAAAAAAGTTTTAAATTTTATGGAAAATTTTATTTTTTCCTCTTAATGGCTTCTTCTTTTTCTTCAGGCATTCTGCAAGTACATTAAAAAGCATCCAACATTTCGAAACATCTTGGTATTTCTGACATTCATTTAAAATAAAGTTATCGCCTTCCATTTCATAAGGGCCTCCAAACGGCCGAGCGGCACAGTCGCTGAACACTGGTAGTTCGCACCAGGGTTTGTATCCCGGCGAACGGACTGGTTGCATAGGCGATTTCGTGGTTTTTCTCATGTGTAACGTGTATATGAGCTGGTTTCCCTTAGAAAGTTCTTCACGAAGGCATTCCTCCTTTTAGGCAGATAGTCCTGCTTTGCCGTAAATTAATAATCCATTTCATCAGTATTTGGTCAGAGCTTTTAACAGTCTTTAGAGGCTAAGCATTTTGAAGGCATGAGATGAAAGGAAAGACTGGTTTCATCAAGAGTAAAACGTCTTTAGATAACATCCATATACATCACTGGATAAATTCCTAAACTCGACTGAGAAATCATGGGACTCTCCGTTTATGATACGATATGATGTTTTGTGACGTAATTTAAATTTCTACCAGCCATAATAGTCGAAAACCAGTCGCTCTTCGCGTTAATCTGCAATGATATCGTTTTTGTCTTTTCCGTCAGCGCAAGCTCAATCGATGGTGTTTGCTGATGTTACACGTCCCAAGTGTTTTCTCTTTGAACACCCAAATTCCTTGAAGTATTTTGAAAGTATATTCAAAAGCATCCAACTTTTCGACACATCTTAGTATTTCTGACAGCCAAATTCCCATTCAAATTTTTGCTTACTTTTCCCCCTAATTTTCTTCTTTACTTATTTTTAGTGCTCACACAAGAAAATTAAGATTTCTTATCAATTTTTTTAAAATATCAATTACATCAGTTGCGCTTTAAATGAAGACAGCTTTTCATTTTCTAGGCATTTTAACTCTAAGTAAATTTAAAGCAAAGTCCAAAGGATAACTATTTTAATGAAAAGATTTTTTGCTAAATGACAAAGAAATAAAACATTTTATAAAACATCAAAGAAAGTTCTCAGTTTTAGACAATTTGATTTAAATGAAGTTAAAGTAAACTAGCAGACGATAACACGGCAAATGAAAAAATTTTACTTTTACAAATATATATATATAAGAAAGAAATAAAAATAAATTTAAATCTGAACAAAATCAGCTATATTTTTTTTAAAAAAGGAGCTTCTCATATAGTATTAATAAATATTTACTACGCATCATTGAGGGGGAAAATTGCATATAATTAATTCTCCGTAAAAGTTTATTTGAAATTTAAGGTTAAAAACAGCTGTGGCAATTAACTGTAACAAAATCCATACAACACATTTGGCATTATAACCGCTCAAAAAAAAAGATGCCTGGAGAATTTCAAAACGATCCAATATGTAAATTCATGTATATCTTAGAATATTTTGAATAAAAAACTCTAATTTTTAGCAGGTGTGCCTAGAAATACATCTACTTTATACATTCATGCCTAGAAATACATACTTAAGGTGATGTTAAAAATTTCATAGGTTATAATTCAAAACTTTTTTCGAAAAATATATAAAAATTATTTTAAAATACAAATTTTAAAAATAAATCATAAAAAATGGGTGAATTTTATTTGGAATGAACCTAAATTTCTAATTCTAAAAGAAGGAATCGAAGTAAGTTTAATAAAAAAGAGATATGAATAAATAATATGCAAAATTCAATTAACATTGAGGAGCTAAAATTTTGAGAGCTAATATTTTAAAAACTACTCGTGCGGTTTTCACAAAACTTGGCAGTTTGGCATAATTTGAGTCGTAGAATCAAAATATGTAAAAAAAATTGGTATGTTACTTCAGAAAAAGTCCGATTTTGTCTCAAAATACCTATGTTAGAATAATGCTATGTATAAGTTTAATATATATACTAAGTCGCGTTTTCCAGGCATGAGAAACGAAAGGTGAATTTCGTCAATCGGCCCAGTAGAACGCGAGAAATAGAACTGTCTTTCTTTCTCCCCCCCCCTTTTTTTTTTCGCAGTGTACAATCTTTCGACAACAGCGCCAATTTATGGCAAATTGAAAACAATAAATATCCAAAGAAGTTTTTCTCTATTAAAAAAGGCGGATGAAAGCGCCACAGTCACTTAAGAATTAATCTAAATTATGTTTGGGTGTTTGACAAATCAATCAGTAGGAGAAAACATTTAATTGGATCAATTCAATTTCTTAATGCAGATTTTCCATTCTAACACAAATTTGTCCTTTAAAATTCATAGAATAAATGAATAAATAAAATTGCACCTAAAATTGCATCCACATTGTATAGAAAAATATAAGTTCGTTAGGATAAGTAGTTATATATGCTTAACTTCTGAGAACAAAGCAAAATAAAGCAATTGAAAGGATAAAGCAATTGAAAGGATAAAGCAATTGAAAGGATAAAGCAATTGAAAGGATAAAGCAATTGAAAGGATCAAGATAATAACAGTTTCCGAGAAAAGAAGAACGCATCCCTAGTACAAAGAAACAACGAAATGGAAGACAGCATAAAAAAATTAACTCGTCTGAAAGTATTACAAAACGAGTTCAAAGAACTAGTTACTCATCTGGGTAGTAAAAACTTCCTGCACGCACCCGCTCATCTTGCGTACAAAGGTAAACTATTTCGTAAAATACCAAAACGTTTCTTCAATACAAAGATTCTATGCGTAAAAAATTAATAAATAAAACTATCAGATCTGTTTTTGACGAAGCAAAATATGTATATTATAGGGGAAGGATATAATAATCAGTGCCACTGAAAGGGTCATGTTAAATTCATGTTTACATTGACAAATTTCTTAGTAATTTTTTGAGAAGATATGATGTTTTAAATATCATTTTAAGTAATAAAAAATCTATTATTAACTTTTCCAATACTTTTTGCAATTTTTCCGACATACAGAAATTCGTAAACTTTATTCAAAATATTTACAGCGAATAATTACAATAATAATAATAAAATTGCAACAGGAATTTCACAACATTTTCTTATTTAAATTTTACTCCATATCAGTGATTTTCAAAATGGCTACATATATATATTTATATATAAAACTATTCTTATTCAAGTTTTGGTATTTAACAACATTTTTACATTTTCGTTGTTTAATTTATAAAACACATTTAAAAAACCATCAAAATCTAGATAAATATATACATTTGTTTTTGGAATTTTGGAAAGGGGGATGATCTTTCAGCAGTGGTGAAAAGAATACATGAGGCGAAAAAGGTTGAGAACCCCCGGAATACTAGAACACACTACTGATGTGATGTGATCAAAAATACAGAGTGTCGCAAAATACAGATACCTTTTGAATGATTACAGATTTATTGTTTTTAAAGACATCTAAATTTTGAAGTTCAAGAAGACAAGTGCACAATTTTATAAATTATGGCAAGTGTTTGAACCTATCACATTCTGGTTCAAGCACTGCTGAGAAAGCAGATCAACAGAATCGCAAATAGCGCCAATGATTTTATTTGATATCTGAGTACAGTCTCTTTAAATGGTTTCTTCAGTTCATCGACTGTTGTCGGTTTTGTACCATGAACTTCATCTTTGAGGTTTGGTTTGTTTTATTTGATTACGACAACGCATTCGAAGGCTATTTAAATTATGCCTTTATAGAAGACTTTCTAAGGGAACTGGCTCGAATCCACGTTATACATGGTGAAAACCCTCAAAACACAAATACAGCCAGCTCGTTCACCTGGGGAGGTGCGAATTCCGCGAATGGGCTAGCTGCATGGGTGTTTTCGTTGTTTTTTCCATGTGTAACGTGTATATGAGCCACTTCCCTTAGATAGTGCTCCACGATGTCATCCCTCCCCTTAGACAGATATCCCTCGAGGCTTTGCCGTAATCACATAAACCAAACCGTTCGCCTGGAATCGAACTACCAGTGTTCAGCGACCGCAGTTACCGTTCGGCCGCTGGTAAGCCTTCATCTTTGAGGTGTTTTGAATAAAAACGGTCTGTTAGCATGAGGTCTCGTTCAAACGAGATGTATTTAACACTATGGCTTGGTCTAAAACATCTGTTCAGCAGATTGTCATCAAATATAGACTTTAACATCTCAAGTATAGTACTTCATCTTGTTGGAAATAAATACTCGGTTACAAAATATAATATTGGATATTATTGCAATCGTTAGAGGTAAAATGTGTATACTTAATTTTTTTTCGTTATTATTCGGAGAACCATTGTTCTAAATCAGTGGCTCTCAGCCTTTTTTTGCTCTATGCACCCCCTCCCCCTTTCACGATTGCTAGACGGTCATCTACAACTTCTTTCTCAAATTCGAATTTTACATTATTTTTAACGTGTTTTATTAAAGAATAAGTAAAGAAACTGCTGAAAAATACCAGAACTTGAATAAAAGGAGCTTTTTATATTTATAATCTAAAACTGAATACCTCATGGGGAAATAAAATGTTGACTGCGCTCCTGCCCTGAACTTACGAAATTCTCTCCCGGGAGGGAATTCCCTCTGGTTCAAAACCCCTACTCTAGACGGTTAACGATAAAAAGATTCAATATTTCTCTTTCACTTGCAAACTTTTGCACTAGAAACAGTTCTGAATCCAAGATTATTTTTCTGGAATAACACTAGCAGTTAATTCATTATTCATCTGATCACTTATATATTTTTATGTGATGTTAATAAATATCGCCAAGGGCCTGAAAAAAAGATTACTTTCCCCTCATACTCAAATCTAGGGAAAAAAAAAACCGGGAGTAGAAACTTCTTGCAAGTATTTGAAACATTTCAAGTTTACTATAGGAGCAAACAGTGAAAACTAATAAAAGATAAACGCTATACGTCATTCAGAGGCATTTCATAAAAAACATGAAATCATTCAAACAATACGCCATTTAAGAAACAAAATATACATAAACATTATTACTATCAGTTTTAATTACTGAACAAACACCATGCTAGTTTTTTCTTAAATACACATACGTATATATACATGATCATAATTTATCTTTCTTACATCAATGGCAGGCTTTAATATAAATTCATGACTTGAAAAGTTCAAATTCGGTCCAATAGAAAGATAAATTCCGTAGCATCCGCAGCAATAATATCACGATTACTCCAAACTAAAAAGTAGACTAATTTTCCAGTCTAAAAAGAGGAAAGATATATATACAAATCGAAATTTCATTCACGCATGCAATACCATCTCGAAACTCCTTCATTAATATGCACCGTGACGCAAACATACGTGACTCTATTACTTCCGATGCGCAGCTGAGGGTGATGGGACACGTGTTACCCAGCACACGAGACGTTCATTTGTGAAGCACAAGCGAGAGGGTAAATGATGCAAGAATCGTAAAACATGTAAATGCCACAATAATTCTCCTCCTCTTCCTGGCAGCCTTCAGAATGCAAATATTGTTCGGAAATAAAATACAGATAGCAAATGACGTTGAAGGTAATTTGCATATCTTAATCTAATTTCCTTTTTGTAGAAAATGCAAACAGAAAATATTTCTTTATTTTCTTCAATAAAAAGAAAAAAGTGTTTACTTGCTGCTGTTCTATCAACACAGAAGCCCCGAATTAGAGTAACAAACACTAATTTCACAATACCTTACAAAGTGAATTTGAATAAAATTATATACATTGGAACGTCATGCCGTGGGTGATCAATACAGCAAAAACAATTAAAAACGGAAAATTGAAAATCCTGCGATATGCAAATTTGAGAACATGATGCAGCAAATCTTCCAGAAAGAGGAGGCTAAATAGGAAGTGCGTCACCATTGACAGCCATATAATTCTAACAGATCTCTGAGAGATTGTTGAAAAGTATTTTAAACCAATAAATCCAAATCGTCCATAACAGATTTAAATATATGGGGGGAGGGGTCCTAGGAAGCGGCTAACGGTTTCCAGTGGCTTACCTTAGATTCACCAAATTTGCTGTAGGAAACTGACATCTACAGAATTAGCTTGGCCTCTAGATATCAGCATTTTACAACACGTGCTCTGTTGGACTTCTGGAATACAGGAATAAATAATTTCCCTGAAGTTACATTAAATCGCCCTCTGTTGCCTACCAGTGCCAGAAGATAATATCCATGTCGAAAGGTCCTTTAAAAAAATATATGATTTAATGAAAAAAAAATCTATGGACATACATGTCTGAAAATGTTGCAAGTCCATTAGGTCTTTCTAAGCATGACAAACACAAAAAAAAGGGGCGGAAGGGGAAAAAAGAAAGCAACTATGCCTCGCTGGGATTCCAGCTCAGAACGCTGGGATCTTCAGATCGCCAGCCAGGTGTGTTAGTTAATACTTACACCACGACAGCACGCGATGAGAAAGGTAAAAATTCCTTATATTCCCTCTCTCTCACTTCACGAGTGACTAGGGTGGATGAAGACTCAGGGTTCAAACCCAGAGGTGACGAATTAGCGTCCACCACACTTTAGCTCGACCACTAGT
>KK121492.1:286465-313872 GCA_000611955.2 Stegodyphus mimosarum | reverse complement strand
GGGGGGGGGGGGAAGGACGAGACAAAGAAAGCTACGTCCTTGGCGGAATTCTCCGCAGATCTTCCAAAGAGCAGTCGAATATGCTACCAATTGTACCACAAAAACACGGAATGGGGAAAATTTAAAATTCCTTATAGTGTGGTTATAATGAAAGGAATTAAAAGGTAATTTTGATCTAAAATAACTGTGCTGAAAACGTTCCACAACTGGATTGGATTATTTAACTACGTAATTAGTAGTTTCTAGTTTCCGTTTCTGATAAATCTTCCCCGTACCTAGCGAACCGCAAAAGCTTCGCGTATTTTCCTTATTTTTCTCACTAATTTTGCTCATCTCCTCCCCCGCAATAAAATTATAGCCCTATTAATGACACTAGACGCCAATCTTGGACTTCTGAAAATAATTGAGTATTTTTTCGATAAGATCCAAACACAGCAAAATATATTATGTCTGCTGTTACATATAACCACTGCATAATATGTTAAATATACCATTTCATACTTCGTTAAAGTATTAGAATGTATCGAACTTTTTAATAGCTACTGTTGTAGCATGAGCAAACTGAAATTGTTCATGTTTTTTAATTTCCACTTTTCTATACAGCGCGATACACTATACTAGACTGACTAATATTATATTCTTTACAGATCACACTTTCAGGAGTTTTGACATTGAGAAGAGACAATGCAAACAGATGAGAGTGCGAGTAGTGTTCTTTACATCGGATACCCACGCTTGCTTTCGTTCACATTATTTGTTCGATTCTGATATTCAAATCGCATAAATAATTTCGACGGTTATTTTCCAATTCGTGTTTTCCAGTTTCATCTCGAAGCCAAAACAGTACTCTGTTGCTATTCTCCAATCACACCCCTCACCAATAACCTCTACGTCCCTGTTTTATCTTTTTTCAGAAAATCATTGTTCAGACAGTCATTGATACACGAAGCATTGGCTAGTTGACAATATGATTATCACGACAAGGACTGTGAAATAATTTCAGAAAGATGCACAAGCGTGAAATGCAGTTCTGTTTCTAATCACATACTGTAATCATTTGCCGCTATTTTCAATGACGTCTATTTAAATGTGATCATGAGTTTGTCGAAACCTGAATTCATCTAAAATGAAAGTGGTCTCGAGCACTAACAATCGAAGACAGATCATATGCATTAAAAAAAATCTGTAAAGCAATTGGTCGAAAGAAAACGGTTGATAAATATTAGAAATCCGAACTTAAGTCAAATGAAAGCAGTAAAGTCCACCTCACCAAAACCGTTAGTAGGTGTTCGCTGTCTCAAAAAGTGACTTTTCGAAAAGAGAATAAACAGGAAAGAGGAGTTTATGAAAATCGTCAGCGAATCGACATAATTTTCTGCAAGGGTTGACTGGTTTGTTTGATCATGGAAAAGCATGCTAGGGCTATCTAAACAAGAGATGGAACGCCTTCGTAGAGAACTTTCTAATGAGAACGCGCTAGTATTCATGTTAGGCATGGGAAAAACCACAAAAACGCCCATGCAGCCAGCTCATTCGCCTGAAATCGAAACCAAGCTGAGCTAACAGTGATCAGCGACTTCACCGCTAGCCACTGGTCGTCTAAACAAATGGTGAATAGGGAAAAGATAACTGATACTAAGTGATTTATTTTATCACGACAGAACTGAAAATTTCTCCCTCATTCCATTCCATTTTTAAATGCTTTATTTAAAGCATGGCTTCAAAAGTTGCAAAATCTCTTGGTTCTGAGCTCCGTTCGATTTTTAGTCACATGTTCACTTGATGAAAATGCATAGTGAAATATCCATAATAAGAATCATACATAGCCTCAATACTCATTATTGAGAAAATTCCATAATCTGAATTTGATCGCATGCAATATAAATCAACTTCTCAAACGTGAACTGAGAATGACTTGCTTTCAGAGGAAACGAGATATTTCGGCCCAGACTCTAGCGCAAGATACTTTGCTAACTAAGCATTCATCAGTAATGGCCAAACTCATCAGTCATTTAGCTGCTCATCACCGAGAACGCTGCTTAGTGTGCATCATAGGGAGAAGAGCAACCAAATTATACTTGCAAGAAAGGGGAAGCTTCACTCTTGTTTTGAAGGAGAACACCCTGCCGCGTGGATCCAAGAGTCTCCTAGCTCTCTTCCTCTATCAGCAACCTCTCGAGAGGATTTCTGCCTCAAAACTATTTTAAATGCTCCCATGATGCAAAGACTATATATTTACAAACATCCGTGCCTCCCACGAGATTCAAACTCGGACCCAAAACCACGGAAACCAGCTGCCCTAACAGCATGCCAACAATGGGAAGTAAGATAAATACGATTTAACAGTAACTGATTATTTATATTTTTAAATAACATACCAAGAACTGACGCTGAAAAATTGCCACATTATTCGGTAAAATTGTATCTCATTTGTAAGAGTTCGAAGGTTAAAAAAGAAGTATAACATTTTTATCCTTCGAAGAACTAGGAAATCTCTCGATCTCGGATAGAATTTTCTGAAAGCAGCGAACTTAAGGCATTATCGTTTAGCCATTTTTCTGTCTCGAGACGCAGACTTTTTTTGTCTCTTTTATTTTGATTCCGTGTCAGGGTAAATGCAAAAAGTTGGCAAATATTCAGATTATTTAAGATTGCGAAACAGTACACTAGCCGTGATTCTTTTCCAGCTGCTATCTGAGCAGAATATTCATGCAAGTTTAAAGAACTAAAAATTTTGTCTCGATGTTTAATTTTTTGTCTTAATTTCAGTCATTTTCCATTTTATCGAAACCCACCAAGTTACAGTTTTCTGATGCAAAAAACAAGAACCACTTTTGAAAATAAATCACAGCAAATCAAAAACTTGATAGTATGATACTGGAACTAATATCAACCATATATATACACACACAAACGCGCGTGCGCTTAACTAAAAAGGGAGGAGGAAATGCATAAGCAGGTTTTAAAAGCTAACCGATACCTCTCCTTCGATGCCTACCCCACTGACATCAGCAAAATACCTTGAGAACGATAATGTTTCGTCAATACTATACATTCATCGTTAGCATATGTAAGCAGTTTTCAAATTCTTTAATAAAATTGTTTTTAATAAATTAAAGATTTATAATCTACAGATTACAGTCTACATATATACTATGATAGATAATTATATTTTGCGTTTTTTAAATGCTGCCAACTTTCTAATTTTCGAGTGAATAAGTTTTGGGCCATTCATAATACATCTCATATGTGCTTCCCAGAGACTCAACTGGTTGGATTGGTGGTTTTATCTAATATGTAGTACGAATACCATGAATACCACAAAGGAATTTTTGGGGAAAACTCCAATTTTCTACACAAAAGGCCTTCCACTAAAATAGTCCTTTAAACAGGCCTGGTGTGGTTCCGCAAAAAATGACATAGGCTCAAGAAATTTAATTTAGACAAAACCTTTCTTTTATCTATATATTGAATTCGTTTGAGTGCTGAATCTAAAAATGCTTTTAATGTTTTTCTCTCACAAAGTTTTATTACAGTTTATATGAATAATTTCATGGTCGGTCGGCTTGGCCATTTACACAGCTTGTTGAAATGAAATGAAAAAACAATAAAATAAAACGGCTCCATGCATAAAATACAATATATACTCCATTAAAACATATTTTGTATAGTGGAAATACTGAAGACATTAAAATAGAATTGTTTATGCAAGAAAGATTTTTAGGCAAACCTATACACTCGCGTTGTTATGCAAACAACATTCGTTGCTTTATCTATTATTCAGTGCCAATGAATTAAGGATGCGTAACATGCAATAATAATACGCAACAATATTAATATTCTGTAACCCTAATGTTTTTCTCCCAGTTCCTTGCTACCTTCGTAGAAGTGATTTCCTTGCTTCTGACTTACTTGCAGCAAAATATTTTACGAAAATTTTGTAGTATACAACTACGAATATTTCGACCTGAGTTATTTCTGCAATATTTTTTAAAACAATACAATATTCTATAAATATTATTCCCCTTTTCAAAGCTGCTGCTCTTCCCTATTTCCTTAGTGCTCAGTACCCATGACTATTACATTTTACTAAGTTAATTTTTAGGTAAGTTACTTACCTAAAAAGTGACTTTCTTTGCGGCTCTTCCTTTTTAATGCTCTTTTTTCGAAATTAAAAAACTTCTTATTCCAGAGCGTTCCCCGCAAGAAGGCAAAAGCGAGACGGGCGCGAAGAGATAAAACAAAAGCTTCTCTTCATGCCAGCGTTCCACGCTCTCTCCCTCCACACAACTGCCATCAACTAATTAAAACTCATCAACATTCGGAAACAACAAAGAGCCTCTCATACCCGAGAACAACGAAAATTTCAACCAACGATCCGAACCATCTGGTGACCGCCGTTTACTGGAGGGCCGTCTTCTCAAAGAGGCGTAGTAACTGACACTCGTGAAGTGGGCCCTCCCTTTCACTCCTGAGGCACTCGAGAGGCAGTTTGTGCCTGCGCCTGACCGAAGATGTCGCACCCGAGTTATGACGGTGAAGGCCCTTTATTTCGAAATAACTTCCTTTCGTCGGCGACGTTCTGTACCTCATACTTTTTATCGAATGCCTCTTCATGGGAAGCGTTCGAGACCACCTCTTGTACAATTTAAGGTCTGCAGTGGACAGCGAACAGTCGTGGCGTTGTCATCAGAAGCGCATTTAAGAGTACCAATTCAGCATGCAATGAACATCATAGTTTACTTCATAATTAGGAAAACAATCAAAGCGCCATATGTCTTGAATTTAAGACTGATGCACATGTATCTAAATGAACTAAATTGTAGCACCTGAAATTAAAGTTCGTTCAAGAATTATACTAGGTAAGCAGATGTCTCTATTTTAGGCATTATGAAATAATAGCAACGAATCAATTACATACTTCCACTTCGTCATTACAAAGACTTATTCGCAATATTCAACGAATACCACCTTTCCAACAAAACAGGGAAACATAATTCTGCTGTACCAACGTATATCAGAAAAAAGGAGCACATCTTAAGGAGATGTGGAACAATATTATGATTAGAGAAGGTCATTTTTAAAATACAATTACAGAAAGACTAGCACAACAGATAACTTTTAATGCTACCAAAGGCAAATTTGCACTGTATTTGATGGTGAGGTGGAAACTATTCTAAACCACTTCTAAGACAGCCATCTACGATTTTAGATGAAAGGTCATTTTATAGAGATGACGTTCAATACTAGCATTACAAAAAATATTTCAAAAAATCTGGTCTTTTTTAGAGGTGGTTCGTCTTGGAAGATGGTCGCCAAAAGAATGATCACAACATTTGTATGCTGTTACACAACTTTTCTGCTTTAAATACGAGTTTAAAGACGCTGTAATACTTCTGGAATGTTGCTGTTGAAACCACTGAATCATTATACACCGACTGACAATCGATAATAAACAAAAGATCTGCAACTGCCAGAATATTGTTAAAGAGTGAATAAAATGAACAAAACAGAATGGAGCCAAGTTTCAAAGGACACCTATTCCAAGAATTATAAAATAAAAGAGCTGATGAATCAGCAGTTAATTCTACCTGAGCTCCATTTTCCTGATTATCCATGCCTCATCTCCCCAAAAAATTCCGAGACAAATAAGCGTGAACTGGACAAAAAGCGAAACAACACTGGAATGTGGAAGCAAGGTGTTAAATTATAAGACTATATTACGTGTTCGAAATTAATGACAATCTAAGTTTGTGCAAGTGTTTCCCATATCATTTGAAATGCCAACATGACTTTAAAATAAAAGAAAGAGAAGAATGCACTAGAATTTTTCCAGGAAAAAGAACTGATTTTTTTAAGTTTCGACGCAATAATTACCATTTTTTTTTATTATTCGAGTTTTCCTGCTGCGGACAATTGATAGTTCAGTATAATTATCCTAAACAATATTTATAGTTAGTTACACATTCATAAGTCTTTGAAGCATCATTATACAGTTATATTGAACAAAAAAGAACTCCCAGCGACTTATTTAGATTATCCACTACCCATGCTCGGCCAACTGCTTTTGCAGAACTAGTGTTTTAAAAGAGTCGTTGTATTTGCTGTCTTTAGAATTTACGACTGAGACTCACGATACAACGTGGGTGCATTTAAAACAGATACTCAGAAGCTCAACAGGCAGATACCTCTTTTGCAGTTGTTAAATGATTTAATACAGTTGTCTTGCATACATCCTTTTTATTTTTCGTGTGTATTTTATCTTTCTTCTCTCTTGCAAATACAATAAAAAATGACTAAAATACGAAAGCTAATAAGCAATCAAAAATTAATATTTTTAATTATTTACCTTGCACGCAGTCACAATATAATAAAATAAATTAAACTTTCTTTTGTGAAATGTTTTTGTTATAAAAGTCTTATATATGAAGCCCGGCAGCATAGTATCTGAAAAGAATCTGGATTTTGCCGTTAAGAAAACTAACCATTGCCAAACAACCATATAACGCCATTAAGAAAACTAACTATTAAAAAAAAAATTCTTTGTTTCAGTGGATTACATTTTCCGACATTTTACTAATGTTTGAAGTGCCAAACATATTACATGAATTTGTAGATGCAAACATATAAGCAGAAGAAAAATAAAAGACACATGAGTATATGAGACAAATATATGCAGACATATGCTAATATTTTAATAAGGACATAGCAACATGAAATGGCTTCAGCATAAACAAACAGAATTCACGAAACAAGTTTCGACAAAAATGATAATAGTTCGGAATCCCCCCCCCAAAATAAAGCTTCAAAAGTAAATACTAATACGCATATATTTAAATTCTTCCTTTCACGAATCTTGCCATAGTTTCATTTAGAGGCGCATCGGAAAGGAATATGTATATTATTCCTTTAAAAGACAGATGAATATAAAATTGAGCAAACAGAACATAGAGAAGACAACAAAATTACATGTCTAGATTAATTTGCTGCTTGCAGATATTTCCAGTGGTTGAAAAATTATCTTCGTAATATTCACTAAACGCGTACAGCCAAATCTACATCGAACGGTGACCAGATAAAAGTCCACTAGCCGAAAGCGCACACCATAAAAGCCCATAAAAATAACCCCATTGTGATAAACCCCAATGCCCACGCGACAAATACATCAAATACACCGCTAGACGTTCGAAAAATCTGATAGAGTCAAATCTCTTTCACCTGTTATAGGATAACACACCATTCCACTTAAAAAGTATTTCAATTATTTATCCGTATAATTCGTAACATTTTCCTCGCCTCAATTCAAGGTGAAACCTCTATAGACTTGTCTTCAAATACGACCTAAATCTATGAAAAAGTTTAATCTACTGAATGAGTATCTAACTGAAACTGATACCGAATTCTGCATCATTTAGTACAAGACTAACCGTCAGTTACTATAGCTATTAAAAGTCTGCTTGTTAATAGGTCCGCTGATGAAATTAATTTATCCGTTGCTACCCACAATTTAACGGTTTTCAAAGGTTTCATTTGACGCTTTGACATCCGTAAACAAAATCATATATGCCTATCGCATTCAACTTACGATTCCATCGAGTATTAACAAAATATACGAAATTAAAAATAACATTCAGTCGTTCAGTGCTGTAACTGCCCAAACTTAGGCCACTCTACAGAAAAGTACAGAGTTAAAAACAAGATGTGTCCATTGTGGAAGTGCTCACTTGGCGATTAATTGTGAATTCAAACAGATAAGATACCCCTACTTGTTGCAATTGCCTTGTGATCTTGTATTGCGGCTTTCCAGCTTTTTAACGGAATAAATCTAAAAAGACAACCAGGTATCCATTTAGCTGCAGCATCTAACTACCCATTTCTCCTCCAATAGCTCTAACGATGTTCTTCCCGCAATTAAACCCGTCGCTATCTTCATAAATCCACACATAATTTCCCTAATTTACAATCGACTGAAAAATCAGCTCAATAGGATATCTGTATTATTTACCAGTTTCAGGGGTATCCGAAATTTATTTCGTGATTTTTCTGTTACTAAATTTATCTAACTCTTTCAAGAACGACAGAAGTACGTGAAAAAATAATAAACTTGTGTAATATTTTTGAACAGACTTCCAATTTATTCTATAACTTGTACAGACATTACGTTATTTCGAAGCAGGGGACATGAAAAATGAGCAATGCCCTCGCCGGGATTCGAACCTCGGACCTCTCGAATACGCGCCAAGTGTGTTGACCATTACACCACGAAGGCATGATAAGAAGGCGGGAGAAATATCTTATACATATATTGTCATACTTTAGTGTTCTCCTATTTCTTCTCGTAATGCCAACTAAAGTTTCACAATTATTTTTATGGTATTTTTAAAAAATTACTTATTGCAATTTAATTTTTATGTTCCTTATCAAATTTTGTCGTCTGATTCTATATTTCTGAAATAGTCTCTTCGCCCTTGTTCCACTAAATTCTCATTGCCTAATTAGTTATTCTTGTATTTCGCAAGTGTAATTTACTAAGTGTCCATCACCTACTACTTCCCATCCCTGTCATTTTCTCGTCTTACATTTTTAATCAACCTGGATCAAAATTTAAACCATATTTAAATTTAATATGACCTTTTTATTAATTATCGTTACTATGATACGCGGCACACAGCCACTCACAGAGACTTTCTGCCACTTAATACGTTATATTATTTTATTATATTATTATTTTTTCCTTCTATACCCTTCAAGTAATAGACAGAAAGAACAATCGTGAAGAATGAAGTAATTATGCAAATGTTAGTAAATATTTAACCAATTCAGTAGAAAATGCTATAACTCAAATTATCAATTAGGTAAACAATGAATCATCTCTAAGACGATCATTCACGGTTGCAAATACCTTTTCCAATACTTACGTCTGAAATACTAGATATATAACAAGCATTTGTAGATGAAGATACCTAATTATACAAAAATATCAGCATATGAAAAACACACAGACATATGAGTATATGGGACAAAAACATATGCAGACATATGCTAATATTTTAATAAGGACATAGTAACATGAAATGGTACAAAGTAAACAGTGGTTTCAGCATAAAAAAACAGAATGCACGAAACCGATTTTATCGTCTTGGTGACATTTAATACCGAAGTTCACTAATACTGCCATGAATACTGATCACTTTCAATGAAACTTGATACTAAGCATTCACTATATTATAAATTCTTTCAATTACGCATATTATGAAATTCTTCGTAGCGACCATTTGCCGAAATATCGATATTGAATATCATATCTTCAAAGTGACAACCTCTCAAAGAAGATCGAAAGTTGTCTGTATTAGTTACAGACGTTTCTAAAGGTGAAATATGCATGTAAAAAGCACAGTTGGGCGAATACTCGTCTTATAAGAAAAATTCCATAAAACAGCGTTACTTAGATACTGTGCGTGACATAATAATATGATTAGAATGAAATAGAATTTGAAATGTATTCACGCACTTATTTCTCAAAACTTCTTGATTTTTCATTTTATCTGGATAATCAGCTGACATAAAAAGTAATTACATAATCTATTCATAATAAAATATATTTGCCAATGGAACAATTATGCAGTTTTTCGTGTTTCCACACTTAAACTAAAAATTCAAAACAATTACTATACGTTACTTGATGGGATAAAGTGAAAACATTTTGTATATTTCAAGCAATAAAGGATCATGAAAGTGCTTACCTGCGAAAGAAAGAGTAAATTATTATTATTATCAGTATTATTATTAAAGACAAACACAGAAATCATACTTTTATGGAACATTACCTTAAATACATTTATACTTTTTATATTTTTTAATCATAAAAGTATGATTATATAAATATAATCATACTTTTATGGAACATTACCTTAAATATATTAATTCAAATCAATCCCCGTTAATTAATTAAAACTACTCTCTGTTACTAGAATCGTTAGGTTCCTACCAAATGTCGTGGTATGAGAATTCATATTACATGAATCAAAGAATTAGTACCAAAAAAATTGGGTATGTTTAAAAGTTAAAAGAATATACTATTTTCACGCTCGTAACTGACAAAAAAATGTGCTTAGTGTACTATAAATATTAATATTACATAATGTTTTCACAACTAATCCCCATTAAAAGACGGCTTTGGAAGAGGGCAAAATATAATCATTTTCTGATTTCTTTTTATAACATTTGAACTTCTTTCCATAACCGTCTTCCAAAAATTGTTATTTTCAATTGTTTCGCTAAGAAATCCTTTATAAACTTTGCTGTATGGAGATGAGCACCAATGCGCAGCTCTATCTTAAATTTTGGACTTCCTTCCGTTTAAAGAATATTTATTTAAAAGATTAACTCCAGTTGTTCAGATAAATAAGTAAATATTCTTTCTTCTTTCTTTGTCATGTCTCTTCAACCCTTTTGCGCCGATTGTCAAGCATGCTTTCAGAAAGAAATTCATTTCCCGGCCGGCACGGTGCTTGCCTGATCCTTTTCTCGTTCAGCCCGGCCTACACACTTTTGTGCCGGTGTCCTGGAACGTTTTAAAGACCACTGGATGGCGTCCTGTGTCCATAACTTTTGAACTAGTTTTAGTATCCTGACCTTCAATTTGATCACATTCTGCGCAACACCGGTGTCAGCTGCTGCAGGGGAGGAGCGTAATGTAAACAAAAGAGTTCGTCTCTTTAACTCGCCAAGTGATAACATCCGCGTTTCTGATATCGTTTCGGATCCTCCATTTTTTTGCTACTATATAGGATCTTTTAGGGTTACTATGTGGGGTTTTACCACACTTTGCATTGCATTTATCGCTTATATATCGCGTACTTCCCTCTTTATTTCGAAAAGGCTTAACTTTAGTTTAGTATGGAGAGCAAGCGTTATTTATTAGACGAAAGATGTATTCGCATGGTAAATAAGCCAATTAGTGACTGAATTAGAATGACGATTCGTTTTCTGAAGAGTTAAGAGAGATATTTCAAGTGATTCTCATACGGACATTTTGTCACAGACTGCGCTCAGAGTGTCTGTTCACGTGAAAGATTTTGTTACTTCTTCTTATAAACAGTCATTCTTGGAATTTTTAATTAATTTAAAAGTTTATTAATGTATTTTATCAATTCAAACTTCAGAATAATTTGAATAGCACTTCCGAAAATTATTTCTGAAAGTAAGCAATTTTTATATATATTTTTATATAAAGGTAAAGGAAAAAGTTTATCAAACGCTGATTTTAATACATGACAGCTTAAGTAATAATATAAAATAGTACCCAAAATTATGACATTAGGGCGTAAACATTTTCTTTTGCGATTTATTCTCCCCCCTAAAGTTAGTGGACGCGAAACCCTCCGGCCTGTGGGACGATTCCTTTCAACTCCCATTCGTTCCGAGAAAGCGTCTTAAACAAACGCACGCCGTCTCGAAACGCTGTCGAAAAGGGCGCTGTACCTTTAATTTTGTTCCAAGGATGATTTCTCTTAATTATGTTGCACTTTCATACGACATGATGGTTGAAGTATTAGCAATTAAGTTAAAAGTATCATTTTGAAATGAACTAATTACTGAGGGAAGACGCATAACTGAGATGTTGCAGGCTGTTTTCACTTTGCACGCATATCAGAAATTTAAGCATATAATTCCTTTTTACATCCGTAATCAACCGTGGGTATCGATTTAATAAATACGAAATTACGAATGCATATATTAATATTATCTGAATTAAAAAAATTAATGATAAATTCAAAACCTGATTATGTATCTGTTTACCGTAAAAGTATAAAATAATAATTATATTTCACTATTATTTGTTAAATCGAATGCGGCAAAGCATACGCAGGTATCTGTCTAATGAAAAGGAGGCCTTCGTGGATATCTTTCAGAAGGAAACTAATGCGGCAAAACATAAGCACGCATCTGTCTAATGGAAGGGAGGCCTTCATGGATGTCTTTCAAAAGGAAACTGGATCCACCAACGGCCAATTGTTTAAAACCGTTCAATACTGAGAGCTCAAACCCAGGCTAACAGGCCTACTAACGGCAGAGCGGTTAAAGCCGCTGAACACTGGTAGTTCGGTCCGGGTTTCGAGTCCAGGCGAACGGGCTGGTTGCATGGGCGTTTCCGTGGTTTTCCCCATGTGTAACGTGGATACGAGCCAGGGTTCCCTAAAAAGATCTCCACGGGACATCCCTCCCTTTCCGTACAGTGTCTAACGACGGAGCACGTATATGGTTAGTTTTCGTGTCTTTCTCTGTGTGTAATGTGAATACAAATCAACTTCTCTTAAAAAGTTTTCCAGGAAGACAGCCTTCCTCCTTTAGGCACATAACCTTCGTTACTATATTCAACTTACTTAACCTAATTTTTTAAGGGATGTTAGCTTGTATTCATGTTCACTTGGGAAAAAAACAGGAAAATGTCTCTGCAGCCGACTAATTCATAAGGGTTCCGGCTCAGATAGAACTATCCTTGTTCAGCCGTCTCAGGTCACTAAAGACCACTGATTAATACGGGTATTTTAGCCCAGGTTCAGATTCCAGCGAATGGGCTAGCTGATGGCCGTTTCCGTGATTTTACCAACGTGTAATATGAATATTCGACATCTTCTCGAAAAACGTCTTCCATAGATAGATGCATTTATTTCTTAGATAAACAACCTTTTCGGACTTTGCTTTAAACAGTTCAGATAACTTGATTTAATAAAAAGAAATTGTAATTTTTTGATAAATTGTTTACGGATTTACTATAGCCATCCATTTCCATTAAGTGCTTTAGTTTTTTTGCCCATTATTCGACAAAAGCATTATGAACCGCATTTTTTAGAACGAGAAATATTGTATATAGATGTATGTCTGTCGAAAATAAATAAATAATCTTTCTGACTAATAAAAATACGACTACTGCGAAAAAAAAAGGAAAAAAAAAGTCTGCAAAACGGTTTCTTGGAAATTAACTGTTTGCGAGACTCAAAAACTTGGAGTTGAGTCTCCCCACCCATGTTCCGTACCACGTGCATTGCTTTTTGCTCATCTGCCGAAAACCAACATCCGGTTTCTGTGATCCTATCTTCCAATCAGTGACAAGAAATTTGAATTATTATAATGAATATTTTAATATACCAGGACTTATCTGTCCATGTTGTAGAGACATTAAGTATTTTTTGAAAGCAGCAGAGATGAAAAATGAGCAATGTCCTCACTGGAATTCGAACGATGGACATCTTGAATACGCGCCGATCGTGCTGACCGCTACACCACGAAGGCATGCTCAGAAGGCGGGAGAAATACCTTATATACTACCTCTTTCAAAGAGCGACTGGGGGGTTAGGGGAACCCAGTCGCCAAATCCTGGTGGTGGAAGAACACCATCCACCACCTTTTTCAGTCCGGGTGCCACTGTAGAGATATTAGGATTTTTTCTTTTTGAAAGTAGGAGACTGAGGAAATGTGCAATGTCCTCGCCGGGACTCGAACCATGGACCTCTCGAATACGCGCCGAGCTTGCTGATCATTGCACCATGAAGGCAGGAGAAATATCTTTTAATGTTAAATCTATGCCTACGTTAGATCTGCGCTTAGAGTGCTCTAGAAATGATCGAAACGACATTCTGTAGTGAGACAAACACAAAACATTTTCAAGATGTATTACAATTTCATCATTTTTATTGCAGAAAAATGTTATTTGTACAAATATAACGTTGAAGACGGAAGAAAAATTTAAATGCATCAGTGAGATATTGGCATAGTGCACAAATACAAAACAACAGATTTAAGTACCTAAAAGTATTCTTCTCGCGATAGAATTATTCTAGTTGTAAAAGCGAGAAACGTAAACAAGTTATTAAGTATTGCAACAGATGTTGATAAATGGAATCATTCCATTTATCGACAAAAGGAGAATAATAATAATAATAAAGCTCGTTTATATATACATATACTATACTTGCCAGCTACAGCAACTGTAAGACAAAGAAGCGAATTCTGCAAGAGAATTTCGTTTTACAGACTCGAAATAACACACAGTGCGAAAGTTGCAAGCCTCAACAGTCCTAAAAGAAAGGGGGCCTTCTCAACCACTTAAGCGTAACAGGAGGCTTGCACTTTTTCAACTACTTAAGCAATCATACCCAGCATGCCTTTATGATGAAACGGTTAGCAAATCCAACTATAGTCTGCTGCCTTAAAATACACTCAAAGATCGTAATGGCCCTCCCTGCTTTTACGATCGGGTGTCGTCATCGCCGCATACAACGTGTAATGTTAGAGGATTTTAATAAATTAGAGGACACGAACCATCTTCTGCAGCAATCATTACCATGATTATGAGGAAAGCCGGAAGGAGAAAAATGTCTTTGGAATGCCCACCTTATGTTAGAAAAGGCGAAGAGAAATAAATGTATGTGCCGTGGACACACTCAAATCATCAATGTTTATTGATTTTTAACAATGTTCTTACCTGAAACATTCAGTACAATGAGTTTTTCCGAAACATTCAGTACGAGTTTTTTTTATTAATTTTGAGGAGTTGATTTATTTTTTAACTTTTCCGTTCATTGCTGCGCAAATATAATGTTCTAAAGCAATAAAATAATTGGTCTACCTTCGTTTAATCTCTGTTTAATATTATTTATTTATTATTGAATTCCGTTTAATCTTATTGCCCAATCTCAAAACGTATATGTAACTTTAACAATTAGATTTATTTCCTACCCTTTTAATTATCATTCCCATACAATGCATACCGTAGCAAGTTTCACGCGTTCGCTTATTCGATTCATTAAATAACCGGAAACTTAAGAGTTCTAGAGTAATAGACTATGATCCATAGTTCGATTCTTGGGAAAGACCTACATTGTCAGTTCTTATGTTTCATGCTCCCAGAAAAAAGCTAACAGTCTCGACAAGCACTGCTGCAAGTGCTTACACCTGTCTTAAAGAATATTCATATCTTTATGGTAAATATCGACAGGTTTCTATGCAGAGCCGGTCCTGAGTGGAATAAAAAACACATTTAAATTCAAAAATTTCGCAAAACACTTCTTGGAGCTTCGTGACTTATACTAGTAGCGATCTCAGATGAACCACTGCATATCATGCTAACACACAATCCGCATTCCACGAGATGGACTATCTGAAAGAAAGATAGTCAAAATCGATTAAAACGAATACTAAAATTCGGACAAAATTTTTCTCTCTATAAACATTATTTGCTGATTCTGTGAACAATTACAGCAGCATAGAAATATGGGCACTGTACGGTCATTACCGGTTTTACTAATTATTGCCTAGCATCATTACACCTGCGCTCATTAGAATCGAGTTACACTATATGCCTATTTCAAACATTCTCTTTCAACTCGCAGAACATTTATGAGAAATAAAGCGAAGTAGAGCATTTAGGAAAGACATGATTAACAACTAAATTATGCTCAGGAAAAATAACTGTTTAATGGCACAGATGCGTTGTAAATCTATGCATGCACATACATCTCGGCCGCAGCTGCAGTTCTTCCCAATGTGTGCTGCCTCATTTCAAAATCACGACTTATTGCGTGTCATGGTAAATTTTTAAAGCAACGCGACATATTCCTGGCTTATGTTCAAAGTGAGATTAAACTAATGTGTACTTTGTTTTCAGGTGATCTATTAACCACCTCCAAGAACGACAAGTTAAGCATTTAGAAGTGTTGCCAGTTCGAGGAATGAATTACTCGAGAATAGCGGAAAAATTAATCCTACACAATGCTACATTTGAAACTGCAGCATACTGATGGCAGGAATTTTAAATTTACTTAAAATAATCTTTCAACACTGTTTCCAATGGTGGCTAGTATTAATAGATTCTAAACAGTTAATACTAGCACCGTTGTACTAACTGAGTTAAACACACTTTTAACTTGATTAAGAAAGGCCCACTAATTTGCACTGATTTCTAGTGAAAGAGTGGCAAAAGCTGCCAATCTACTCATTCACCGAGCACCACTGTTTCGGTTTTTCTAACGCATACGTTTTGGTCAAATTTAAAAACAGATGCAGAAGTAGCTTATTTCTTCGATTAATGGCTTTGCATTCGGGTAAAAAGCTTTCGCTATTGTGTCTGTATTTGGGCACATGAAAACAAAAATAGTTCTTCGAATTATCAGGCTATCTGCATTTAACTCATATAATGCGAATTGTACTAGTTACATAAACAACAGTGTGGGTGAAAAAGATTAAAAACTTTTTCATTCTTTACCATAATCTCTACCAAGTTATCTGCAAGTGTGTCAGCCCTTCAGCTGTTGAATTCGGCAAGATAAATCTCTATGATGTACAACAGTTTTTATTTCATTGCCTGAACTGAATTTCTTACCAACAAGAGTCTCTTTCTCCACGGCTTTCTACCCAAAACTGCCGAATTCACCTTAGCATTAAAGGCATTTGCCTCTTCAGTCTTCTGTGTGTGTCTGCTACAAAAGAATTTATTAGTTTTGCAATCCAAAATCGGATGAATATCAGCTGTCTTCTTCATGCTCGTTTCCAAAGACTCATTTTCGGAGTTTACTGTTGACATTATATCCAGCACACAGATAAGCTAGCACACGCTCTCATTAATCAAACTAGATAGTTAAATGAAACCTCTTTGCTTACAGACTACCTCGGTGGACCAAATCCAGGTGGCGAAGTATTATCATCTATCACATTTTAGTTTGAACTACTGTAAAGATCATTGGATGATTTTTTGGAGCAAGAAACGTGAAAAATCAGCTTGAAATACCAATTATAGATCTTGCATTTCCAGCTCAACGAGCTGAATACAGTAAAATTTCTCTAAACCGGCATCAACGGAATATCACCGATTCCGGATAAAAAAATTTTCCGGATACCTGAATATATATTTTTAGACCTTAACCTGTTCATGTTTTGTGTTATCATCTGTAGAAACTTCAGCACGCGAAGTTCGTTGATCGTATTTTTCGATCCATCGCCGTAATAAATAAATTTATCGAAAATCGTAGAAATTATTTAAAATTAAAACACATGTTAACTACATAAATTTAAAACACACTATAAGATATTTCTACCGCCTTCATCGCATGCCTTCGTGGTGTAGTGGTCAGCACGCTGAACGCGTATTCGAGAGGTCCGTGGTTCGAGTCCCGGGAGGGTATTGCTAATTTTTCCTCTCTCCTGCTTTGAAATAACCTAATGTCTCTACAACACTTTCTTATGTATCCAAAAATAACAACATTTTAAAATTACCATCTATATTACCGCATATAAATTACGTAGTGTGATGACATATAACTTGTACATCTGTCTGCTTAAGAACTTGTCGCAGGAGTTTTAAAAATTTGTTGTGTATAAATGAAGCTTCATAACGTCATGTACTGATATACATGAACACCGCTCGGAAAATCTCATCAACGTCTGCAGTCTCATCTTCACTAACACAAATATTCTCCTAATATCGCCAGCCGGATGCGTTTTAAAATCAAGAAAACATTCCTCACTCGACTCGTCACCTACAAACATTATCACAGGCCACAGTTTAAACCAACAGCGATGCAAAGTAATGTTTTTTGCACCTTCCCAGGCAAAAGCCAAATTAAATGTGGCGTCTTTTAATGAGAATTCTTTCTGAAAGTCAAGTACTACTAGTTGTTCATCTTTACATTTTGGAAAATTCATTGGATGGATAAGGCAACAGAAACATAACACCAATGCTTTCCACAGTTAAATTTTCAATTTATTAGCCCATTAGATATATGTATCTCATAGGACTAAATTTCGGATTTAAATTTAGACTTTTCAAAGTAGCCTTATTTTTCATATTGCATGTTACGACAGATTTCACTATACTTAATCACGAAAGAATGCAAGAGAAAGTGCGATAATTCCTTACAAGGTGGGAGCAATTTGTTTCAATTTACTTCGAACCGCATATCATCATATCTATAATTACAACAATTCATTACGGGCTTTGATTTATGGTTATGATTTGACTCTTAATTGTAGATTTTCATGCAGATTATTGATTTTAATATAAATTTTTATGCAGATATTCGTAGATTTTAACGCAGTTTCGAAAAGTTGGCTAAAAATTTTCATCATTATTAGTTTTAAAAAAATTATTTTCATAAAATGCTGGCTTATATGCCTCATACACATAAGAAATTTTTTTAACCTGTAATGTTACAGCTACAAAAGTATGGCATTCTTTTTTATCATCTACAGATATTATCCCCAAAAGCTAACATATTACGTATGCATAAATATTACCTACATACTAAAAGAGCAAATAAACTAATTTCTAAGCAAGTTTAAAAGCATAAAATAATTTTATGAATTTTGCAAATGCTCACGTTCCAATTGATCGACATCGCTATAAGAATAAACTATGAAATGAGTGAATAAGAAAGGAGCAAATACAATAATAATAAAAAAGGCCCATTAATCGAAAGAAAAATTATCGAAGAAAAGGGACCGCTCTTTAAATAGTCAAATACTTATACATTTACAGAAGAATAAGAGAGAAAGAAATTCCGAAAGTTCCATTCAGTTGCGCCAGCTCATTAACTCGTTTAAAAAGGAAGAAACTTCATAAAAAGAGAGTTTCTCTGCGTGATTTTGGCAACGCTCGATTTCGAAGCTGCCTGCAAGCGATAATGAATTCGAATGAAGGAGGAAAAAATTATTCTTCACAACGCGAAACACGCGACGAAATATATTTGCATTAGCTTTTCAGAGTTGATTCACACCCTTGCACTGAAAGCAAATAAAATGGATAAAAAATCGCATTAGTTGTTTGGGTTTCGAATAAGAAAAGAGGAAGGTGGAAAAAAAGAAGTCTTTTCAATACAGGAAGTTCATTAGTGACAGGACAAAGATTTGGGTTTTTAAAACAAAGGCCACAGAAAGTAACGCTTCCATTTTAACGTGAATAGAAACAGTACATTAGGATATATTTTAAACTAATTACCACACAGAAACGTTTGTTTATCATATTATGCAAAGCGAAGCGAGTTTATTTTTCTGTCTGGAATAGCTTAATGGCATTCGCAAGGTTGAATGACGACATTCATATATCCGGATCTGTCTAGCACACATAAGTTTTGCATTCTGAACTCAATTCAGAGTATATGGTTTCAAAAAATTTTTTGTATCTTCCATAACTCTTTATTTAAAAATGACATAAATAACTTCATAACATATAAATAAATACATATCATCGGTTATCTAACTACAGATTTGATTTTCTATGTTGGAAGTAACTCATCATGTTTTGTTGGCGGTTTGACCAAAGCAGTTCATCACTGCAAAAAATAAATTTCGAACTTTTCAAGATATATAATTGCATTCTTTTACACAAAGACCGGCTTTGAACTGTTTTAATAAAGTGTGTAATATAAAGTAATGCGTAATATTATAAAGTGTAATATTCAGTGTTTTTATAAAGTTTTATTCACTATGAAATTCTACACTTTAGTATATATAAATAGGAATGAAAATTTAATTCACTGCATTCCCCTGAAATCAAACGAATAACTTTCCTTTACATGAGAGCATCTATACGCAGCCAAGTGTTTCTCGTTTGTTGTTCAGCTAAATATGGCAACGTACACCCGGTTTATCAACTTAACACAAAGGAACTTTCGTAGAATTCTTAAAGAAAACGATCTATTTCCTTTATGGATGGAGAAAAGCACTTAAATGCGCATGTAGCCGGGATTAGAAACGATCAAACTGCCAAATCGGCGATCTTAATCGCTGGCTCATTGGTTAACATTTTCCTATATAGTCAGTCCTTGGCACTAAACTTTCTCGCACACTATACACTTCAAGCCTTGGTTTAATTTGGTTTATGTGATTATTATTAAGTCTCGAGGGCTATCTTTCTAAGGGAAGGAATGCCTTCGTATCGTACTTTCTACGGGAAACTGATTCGTATACACGTTCCACACGGGGAAAACCACGAAAACGCCCATGCAGTCAGCCCGTTCGCAGGATTCAAACTTCGGACCGAACTAACAGTGCTCCGCGACTTTACCACTCGGACGATGGTGGGCTCCACTCAAAGGGTCGTATTTGCCGCATATCTGTGGCGCATAGCACTGCATCTGCAGCAGACATTCGAGCTTTCATCGGCACTACGATAACATAGCGAACTGTAACAAATCCTGAGCTCTTAGCCAAACCTGAGGGAACTCTTAGCCAAACGCCTTGTAGCGGCCATACCACTAACTCTAAACTACCGCCATCCGCGTCGTCAGTGGCGTAAAGCTAGAGCTCACTAGAAGACGGAGTGCCGATCTTTTGTGTTCTCAGGTGATAGCCGTTTTATGTTTTGGTGCCATATGATGGCCGCATGTTGGTTAGAAGGAAGTCAGGAGAACGTTTGGCCTCCTTCTAACCAACATTGCTACTCAACAACCAATAAAAGTTGTCTGCAGTGTATATACATTGTACCTATACCTGAAGTAATAGCCTGACGGAAAATTTCCTATGATAGCAAAAGCACTCTCGTCGTTATTCTATACATCTTGACAATAAATTTGCACGTTAGACTGTGATTGCACCGGTTGTACTATCATTATTGAGCAATATTCCAAGTGGTATTTTTCAACAGGGTAACGTTCGTCCTCATATCGGTGCTATCACCCAGCGTGCTCTACTACAGTGTCGATATGCTGCCTTTGTCCTGTGAGACCACACTAATTTTCTTCGGCATAGTTAGACGACAAATCCGGTTATCCAGAGCGGTGCTGATTTGATTCCCCAAGTCCAACTGCCATGGAATTCCATTCCTCAAAATGACATACCACACTTGTACAAAACAATGCATGGGCGTTTGCATGCTTGCACTCAACATCGAGGCCACTACAGCGGTAATTAATGTACCACCATTTCACATATGAAATGACTCTTTTCTCACATATAACATCTGACCTTGAAGCATTAACCAAATAAATATGTTATAATTGCTTTGCCTACATTTAATTTCTCTTAAACGATTCCTTTTCAGTAATGAGATTACCTATTATATCTGTGTATATGTATTATGTACATATATTTTATGCATGCTGATTCTTGGCAAGAGCAGGAAAATTTACCATCTCAAAGTACAAAAGTAATTTACAATAATTTTCTGACTGAAAACCTCCTGTGATTCTTAAAAACATATAATGAATAGCATGTTTTTTATTAGGTATAGTATATTTTGTATTGGTTTTAGAATTAATGAAATATACTTTTTCCTTTTTTTAGTGATATCTTGAAAGCACAACTGCTAAAAAATTCTTAACATATTTCATCATTCTTTTTCATTTTATAAAGAATTTTAAAATTCCTAACGAACTCTAGACGTGCAGAAACAAGAATCACTTGAAGAGCAAAGCTTGTATATTCTAATTAAATTACAAATCTGAACTATGAAAATAAAATTAATGATCTTGAAAGCTATAAAAAATGCAGAGAGAAAAACTTCAATAAAATCACTCATTCTTTTCTCTTCTTATTATTTTTTCAAATATAAATCTATAGAAAAAAAGAGAATATTTCCTTTTTTACTTGTGCGCAATATTTGAGACTTGAGTATCCCAAATCCTTTTTTTATTAAAAAATAAAGATCTGTTTTACGACAACCGCTTTTCTTCGTATTTTGTTCTAATTTTGATAAATACGATAATATTCTAATACTACAAAGAATTAAAATTTTTATGCTTATTCTTTTTCTAAGTCGTGTATTAAGAATTCCTCTTTTGTTTCTTACTTAATCATAAATAAAAAAAATTAATTAAAAGTACTGTAAGTAACCAATGTCCCCCCCCAAAAAAAGTAATAATCGCTTAAAGCAATATGGTTTCGTTTGGTTTAGTTGATTATGGCAAAGCTCTCGACGGCTATCTGCCTAGGGGGCTATTGTGTTTTGTTATGACTTATCCCACTTGTCTGACAGCAACATCAGATCAAGCCTGCAAAATTAATCGCGGCAAGGAGAGCAAGATTGACCTGTCGTTGGCAAGAGCCTTAAGCACCATACGAACAGTACGATTTCGCTCTGTTCCACCAATTTTGATGAAGAGCACCCGGGGGGCGTCCGAGGGTCTCTCACCTCTCTTTCCATACTACTAACTCTCGAGAGGACTTTCAGCTCCCCATATATTTAGAGAGCCCCATGACGAAAAGACACTATACATTTACAAACACCCATTCCTTCTCCGGGATTCGAATTAGGACCCTTTCGGTACCGCAGTAGGCTCTCCTAACCACTATAACGTCTGGGCGGCTCGTGGAGGTCTTTCTAAGGGAAACTGGCTCGTATACACGTTACACAAGGGAAAAACTATGAAAATGCCCATGTAGCCATTTCGTTCACAGGGATTTGAACCCCGAAGCGAATTACCACTGTTTGTTTAATGAGAATAAACAATATTTATTTCACAGCATTTAAGCTGTCAAGGATGTTCTACATTCTATCGTGTTATCGCCAATATAATTAATTAAATGTACTTTCCACAGTGGGTCCATGGAAGAGATTAAAACAAATTTAATTACTTTTGCCAATATTAGGTATATTTGTTTTCCTCCTCATTTTGGCTTGAATATTTCAGAAAAACAACAGTTTTTAGGAGGGAGTATTGTTGTTCTTGTTTGTTTCTATATAAGACAAATATTTGGTATTTTCTGACTTCTTGGCCTAACAGACGTGTCTTCATCCTCTGAAATGACATCTGGCAAATTATCTGCTAATTTCATCACAGCAATAAAAGTAGTTGTTTCGCAACACAGAACAGCCATTAAATTTGATAAAAAGAGAGTTCTTTACAGGTAACTCATCTTTTACACATAATCAACACATTCTATATATATCTCTTTCAAAGCATATTTTAACTCTTTCTTTTTTTTTAACTTTAATGGGTTAACATTTCAAGAATTTATAATAATTTGCACTGCCAGTACATCAATAAAAATTAATCCCGGGGTTAATCTTCAAGATAACTATGCGTGAATGTTAACCTGATGATAAGTACAGTACATACGATTTGCATCACGGTGCATAATGAAGATTATGTGTATATGCAATTTTTCAAATCCGGAATTCCGACTATATCCTAACTACAACTACGTATCTTGGCAGTTCAACCCGAATTTGAATCTTGACCTGTCTGCATGGCCGTTTTTTGTGATTTTCTCTACGTGAAATTTGAACACGAATTAATTTCCTTCAGACATTTCTCCGGCAAAGTATCCTTCCTTAGGCAAATAGCCTTCTCATCCTAAGTAAATAAACATTCTAACACATGACATTAAGTTCACTAGAGCTACGGAACCATACGAATTGGCGAAACTTTTTATAAAGGATATGATTTTCGAACTACATCATTGGTCCTGAAAGACTTAGGATGAATTGGGTTATTTAAATTAAGGTAAAACATATTAGAAATAGCTGCTAAAGGGGTCGGTCGGCTGGTTAATTGAATATGACAAAGCATACGAGGACTATCTGGTTAAGGGAAGGTATGCCTTTGTGGAGGACTTTCTATTGGAAAATGGCTCGTATTTATGTTACACGTGAAGAAAACCAACTATGCAGCTAACCCGTAAGCCTGGGTTCGAACCTCCACAGGTGAAACTCGAAAGTGGACAGATGCTTTCGTGGAGAATTTTTAATTGATATTTGCTGGTATTACAATACACAAAGTTTATGGTTATTTTAATGGCATTCTTTATAGCGAACTTTCTATTTTACAAACACATGGTGTTGTCTTTGTCAAGAGTCTGCTATTTACGGGCAATTTTTTTACCAACAAATCAGCGGCCTTCCTTTTATCCGACGTAACATAGGTATACTACATTCTAATCAGTTCTAGTACATTATGTACTTACATTTCTTTATTTTATTAATTTTTTTAACGTCCCGATTGGTACGTCATTTATACCAGTGGTTCTCGAGCACTTTAAATGGTTATTTTAGAACGCCACAGAATATTCAAATAATTTTATAGGAATGAAACTTAGTCCACTAGGTTTTAAAAAGATCAAGATGTTGATGTTGTAGGAAACACAACTGGAGAGACAATGTGCAAAGCAAATGCTTTTGAAAAACATCCATCAGCTTAATCAACTGGTCAGAAAACATTCAAGGAGATAATATCGATAAATTTGCGTAGATTCAAAACCTTTTCAATGTTCAGTTTGATTTCACAACAAAGAAATATTACTGAACTAAGAAATATTATTGCAAAAAAAGAAATATTATTGAGCTCCGTTGCGACAATACACGGAACAAAAAATTTGAAAACGGGGAACTAAACGACTTCTGGATATCATTAAAAAATGTACGATATCACATTAGCTTCATGGGACACATATTATCAGTGGGTGGGCTGCTCCCCACAAACAAGCAAATGATGTCCCATTTATACAAAATTAGGTCTTCGATAGTCGCTGCGATAAAAAAGTACGCATCATGAATAAAGTCAATCTGGGACAGTAAATGAGGCAGCATATCTATTATGACTTAAAAGATGTGCAATGAAAAAAGACATACTGCCTCCATTAATTATGATTTATTTATTCAATGTTATTGTTTAAAATATATGCTCATTTAATACATTTCATGCACATCGTTCCTTAATTTGAAGGCCCACCAGTGGTCGAGCGGTAAATTCACTGAACACTGATAGCTCAACGTGGGTTCGATTCCAGGGGTACAGGATAGCGCGTTTTCGTGGTTTTCCTCACTTCTAACGTGAATACTAACACACTATAACTATAGCCCTTAACTTTGGCTTAATGTGCAGAGGGAAAAATTCTGATACACGAAGAATTTTACGAACTGAAAAGTGTTTCTAAGTCATTATTGATACAAAATATATAAGCATTTTAAATTTTTGAAATTATATGATCAATGTGTATGACAAGAAACACTTCTGATGGCAAAAGTACTGAATGCCTTTTCTAAAAAATAAAAAAAGTTAAAAAGAAACTGTATATATAAAATTCTTGTTCAATTTATATACCAGCTCAAAAGCAGACATTCGAATTAAAGATGAAGATGCTCACTACCATTAACCCTCGAAAAACACTTTTTCATTTCTATGATGGCAAAATAATGTTGCAGACGAAAGCAATATTTCACCAATGCAGTTTCCATCTTACTTTATTTCGGAAAGAGGCCACGTCACATCGAATATTTTCCTACATATTACAAGAAAATCATGAGAAACAAAACCATTTATTTTTAGGTGTTGAAATGTCTCTCGTAATCACACCAAACCATCTTTTGTCCCAAACTCCGAACTTCAGATATGCCATTTCACATGACGATTTATACTAAAACAAGAAAACAAAGCTTGACTACTGATGAAACTATTTTTGCAATGACTACAGTTCCCAAGATAAATAGCAACTTTAATTAACTAACGAACGATGAGATGTATTACAGACATGCATTCGAAACTGATTTGTAAAACGCTGCGAGTAAAAAGAAAAAGGGTTTAATCCTTAAACTGCTTTGAAAAACTGATAGTTTAAGTTATGAGTATATAAAAATAAAATACTATACGTAGTAAAATTATATTACTACAAACAGGAAGTACTTTTATTTATATTTCCTAAATTGAGTAAAGTAATTCTCTTTCTCGGTATAAAAAGAGTAAAAATCAGAGCCGATGCAAGGGTGAGGCTAGTTAACAAATAGAAGAGGCATCCTCTTTAGTTTTGTCGCATCAATTCGTGGCATCCTCTTTAGCATTGTAGTATGGTGTTTTTCAATTCATCACTTGAAGAAAGCTTTTTCACGAGCAGCTGCCCTTTCGATGTTCATAACACCCAGAATTCAAGTGTCACAAATTCTAGGCTAAATACAAAGTACTCTATAATCTAATACTAGTTTAAAATAGGAATTTCAAGGCTACTTTCTACTGCCCGATTTGACTCGTAACCATGGAAACAACAGTTGCGAAAAAAAGGAGTAACTTGATTTTTCCCATTCCGCTTCATTTCAGTTTAGGATGCTAACCCTATGTGAAAATCACGCGAATAATGGCTGACTTGAGCTACAGTCCAAAAGCAAGTGTAAAAATACGTACTATGCTATGAAAGCAACACGACTGTACATGAGGTGGGGAAGCTGGCTTTGATGGACCTACTTTAAAGTAATGGACTGTAGTGTTGACAGCTTGATTTTAGACAGTGCGGCAATGCTGTAGCAGGAATACACAGGCAGACAAGCAACCACTCTTTCTAGATCAAATCTGGTCTTTCTGTCAATGCTCCATGCAAACGGCTTTCCAGAAGTTTACACAACAGTTACTTCTTGCTGTTTGTTGTTTATTCATGAGTGAGGATTGTTAGCATTCATAGCCGCAATGGATAAATCGTCAGAACGTGCTTTGCCAATTACTCATGTGTTACCTCCTTGAAATGCCTCGTGATCAAATGTTTTATCATCATATGCATACTCAACATTTTAAATGCATGCATTACAGCTTTTTTGGAGTGTTTAGAAGCATTTCTGTGTGTAATAAATAATAAGATGTCTTCTTCACCCACAACGACAAAAGACACTGGGTACTTCCACTGGCTGCGACCGAACAGTGAAAGCCATCGCTGGCCAACCACAAGGTAAGCCAATATAGGGTTACGACGTCTAACATATGGGAAAATAAAGACAGATAATCTCATAGTTTTTCTGTCATCCTTGTATTTTAATTTTCTCTTCGCTATCAAAGTTTCAAACCTTAAATGTTCTCTTCTTTTGCAACTGATACGTATATCGAAGCCATGATATATCTGAAAAGCAAATATCCTTTTCAATTTTCGGTGATTCTTCCCTTAAAATAAAAATAATAATGTTAAAGTTAAAAAATAGCTTTTTCAAAATGCTAAGAGGTCGCTAGAAATGCTGATATCAAAGCTGAATATTTTCCGACATAAGATAACAAGCGGCGAGTACAATGAAATAAATAAATGTCAATAAACATATTTCGAGATTCAAAAGTTTGTTACTGTGCTTAGATTACTTTCTGATTTCGTTTTTCTAGGTGTCCGACGAAAGATGTGCAACTAAGTTTTGCTGTTGTGGAGATTAAAAGCTACTAGAAACAGTCAGCGTTTCTTCACGAACATCTCTGCAGCTCAACCGGCGCAGAATTTGAAAAATTTCCAAGACAGAAAACTTTGCTTTCCGATCACGCCTGCAATTGAGAGGTCTTTCACGAGGGACACAGGAAAGAGAAATCTTCAAACAATCTTTATGCTCCAATTAAGCCTCAACGCAAATCTTCCAATGAAGCAAACTCAATTAGAGCCCGTTTCCCCTTATGCCACTTAATCCGAATGCCGGACTTGGATGGGTCGAGATGATTAAATAAAGATGAAGACTGGGG
>KK121492.1:249943-277290 GCA_000611955.2 Stegodyphus mimosarum | reverse complement strand
GGGGGGGGGGGAAGGAAGTCCTTTATTTTGCCCGAAAGTACAGACGTCACGTAAAAAATTTGCCAAAATGGATATTTCCGTTGAAATCTGATAACCTAAATTTTTCGCAATTACAATGCTTCTTTTACTTCACATAAGGAAGTAAATAACCAGAAGAAGACATTTACAGACGATTAATAAGATGGCCCTTTGTATTTTCTTGTGTGCTATATTTTAAACGCGAGCAGTTCTACTTTATTTCTAAAAGCAACATAAATAAGTTAGTGCAAGATAAGGGATGATATTCTTATCAATTATGGAATTAAGAGTGCTTTTTTTTTTTTTCTTTTGAGTGGTGTAGCACCAGGGTGCTTTTTCCGTAGTTCTTATCATCCTCACTATGTACACAAGGAAGTCTCAATAAGAAACCTGCAGTTTTCGGTACAAAATTTTTAGACTTCTAGACTGCAGCCTTTTTTGATAAAAGTATTTCAAAGTATAATATACTGTGTTAATATTACAATATAATTTAGTTGGCATGATCTCAGACGTCCTTTAATAATAAAATATAACTCCATTCATATGTTAAATCGTAAGATTTAATTGCATATTTTTAATAAAAATATTACAACGACTTTTCTCTAGAAATAAGAAAGACGTATTAATAACTAATGCAATGAGTTACGCTCTAAATATGTTAGACTGCAATAATCTAGGTATAAATGCTTAGGGAAAAAGAATGCAAATGTGGACTATTGTTACTGATTAATTAAAAATGACATTTGCTTAGTGGTACTGGCGAGTTTAGCCTATAAAGAAAAGAATGATTAAACTACTATGGACTCCTAAAATGCCAAGCATTTAACTAATCTATAAAATGTGAAAGCATTCCAACGAAAAAAATTTTACAATATACTTTTATAGACAACATGTAAATGTGGTGAAGAAATAGAAAACTGCGCAGGAATAAATACAGTATCGGCAATGGATATTTTCTTCTTTCATTAAAATGGTGATGAGGATTAAAAGAATTCGGTACTTCATAGGTTCACAGGCAATTTCTACATTTATACGACATTTACACTTTCTTTTGTTTAATTCTTTTACATTATTACATAAAAAATAATTCTGCTATTTAACACTTAGAGAGATGTTCATTATCATTATTTTTAATGCGTGGATTTCAAGTTTTCGCAAATCAGAAAATATTTTTTACAAGGCTTGTATATGGAGGCGATTCAGTAAAATAAATGTATAGCTGCGTCTTGAATGACTAGGTCTTCCCTTTATAAAGTAATGCATAAGTCTGAACGTGGCGATAATTTATGATGACTACTTTTTCTACTGCTTGGCTTTGCTGCCTTGAAAATAAGCTAATTTTAAATATAAGATTTTATTTCTAGGGAGCTAATTCTAAAATAGTACGTTTATCATTATTGACTAACGTGGATTACAGGATGTCACGCAGGTGCTACCTACTAGTGGGAAGGGATCTCTTCATTGAGGACTTTTTAAGGGAAACTGGAATCCTTGCCTCACGTTAACCATGGGGAAAATTATATTTTAAAACAGTTGTAAGGTACCGTATTTTAATATAAAAACAAAAAATAAAAAATCAGTTCTTTAGTCTATTTAAAGCTACCCTTAAAATTTTGATAGTAAACTCTTCAAGATGTTAGGCTGTAATTTTAAGTTTTCAGATAGCATCCCCACTTCAGGGTCTGTGAATTAGGATTATATGCCTGAGATTTTATTTGATACGCATCATATTTTTACTTCTAGGCTAAACTTACGCATACCTTTAAGCAAATCTCACCGTAACTCCTTAGCGTTGATGCGGCGACTGTGACTCAAGTTACTTTAAAATTTGCACCATTAAAATATACCTTAAGTGTACTATTCGGGCACCTACTAAACATTTTTACAAACTTGTGAAAGCTACTAAAGCAAGAAATACTCAGATTTCGATTTTGAAAGCAAAGCTAATTGATAAATTAAAAAAAAAGACACAAATAATTAAATAACTTAATACTAAATTAATACTTAATAAATTCACAATAATAATAAATTAACACATAATAAATTAACTTAATAATAAGTCAACACAAACAAAATAATTAAAAGACATAAATAATTCTAATCGTGGCCGATGGTTATCGATAGTGCAGGCGTGTAGAATGCATAACTGCATAGTTGCAGTCAGCCGCAGTCTTTTTCACTGTTATTTTATTTTATAACACATTTTATTTCTAAACAAAGCAATTTTTAGAAGCATACTCTGATTCATTCATCATTATGCACAATCTGCCCAAGCGTCGAAAGGTTATGGTTTCCAATTTTAGTTTCAATTTTGAAATCATAGTTATCGGCTAATTAATAAAGTTCTTAAATTATTATTGGCTGGTTGAGTTGCAGCTTGCAAAACCATTTACGTCACCAGCTTACGTAAAAGTTGTAGAGACATTAGGTATTTATTTTGAAGCAGGAGATATTGAAAAATGAGCAACGCCTTCGCCGGAACTCGAACCACGGACCTCTGGAATACGCTCCTAGCGTGCTGACCACTACACTAGGAAGGTATGCGAAGAAGGTGGGAGAAATACCTTATATACTCCTTCTTTTAAAGAGCGACTGGGGTTCACGGGATCCAATCGCCAAATCAAGGTGGTGGAGAATCATTATCCACCACCTTTTTAGTTCGGGCGCCACTTGTAGAGACATTAGGTTATTTGGAAGCAGAAGTCATTAAAAATGAGCAACGCTTTCGCCGAGATTCAAACCACGAACCTCTGGAATACGCACCCAGCGTGCTGACCACAACACCACGAAGGCATACGAAGAAGGCGGGAGAAATACCTTATAAAGTTATTTGATAGTGACTGCTATCCAGATAGTTTTATTGTAAGTGATTGCGGTTTTTAGAACAGGAAGCTTTTTATTATTATTATTATTACTATTATTATTATTAAGAACAGAAAGGGGAAATGCCTAAACTAAAATGAAGAATTAAGGGACTATTGCCAACCGAAATTAGAAATTTTCTTTACATATCTTACACACACAGACATTCTCTATATATATATATATATATAAGTAAAAAATTTAGAACCAATTTTTCACAAAGGCCAAAAATTGAAAGTCATAAGTAATAAATTTCAAATAATCCCATATATGCAAAAAAGAATTTAAAATTTTATGAATATCAATTTTTGGTCTTTGTGAAAATTGGTTTTAAATTTCTTACTTTAAGACGTTACTGATAATTTTTCAGCAGCTTAATGCGCGAAAATACTAGGCATGATTATACAGGGTGCTTATAAAGTCCCGGACCCATTTTGATGTTTAATAACTCATAAAATAATGAAGATACAAACAAACTTATGGTATTTATTGATGAAATAACTTCTATATTTTCCTTTTCAGGTTTGAATATCGTCTGTGCGTGTGGTAAATTTCAGATAGTTTCATTTGCCAGTCTAAATAGCTATACTTTTCTAAATATCGTCTGCTTATTAATTGCATTTTTCTCTCTTTTGTTTGTTAATCGCCATAATGTGCGCATATGGGGATCTGAAAACCCCCATGAATACCGTGAGGCACAAAGGGATTCCCCAAAGGTTAATGTGTGGTGTGGACTAATGCACAACCGAGTCATTGGGCCTTTCTTTTTTACAGAAAAGACGGTCTCATCAGTCGTATACTTAGACATGTTGGAAAACTTCGTATTTCCACAACTAGAAGAGCTTCAGCCACATGTGTCTTTTTGCAACAAGATGGTGCACCACCTCATTGGGGTACCATCGCTCTTAGTTCTTTGAATGACCATTTTACAGGAAGATGGATTGGGCGAGGAGGTCCAATTCCTTGGCCACCCAGATCACCTGATATAACGCCGCTGGACTTTTTCCTTTGGGGATTTGTAAAGGACAACGTTTACAGGAGGAGGGTGTCGAACATTGATGACCTAAAAGCCAGAATTACAACCGCAATAGCTTCTGTGGATGCCGACATGCTTGCCGGTACCTGGCGTGAAATTGAATATCGACTTGACATTCTCCGTGCGACGAAGGGGGGACACGTGGAAGTTCATTGACAAGGGTCATGAAACTTTTTGAGTCTATCTAACCATTTATGTTATTACTTTTAATCTATCTTTATTATTTTATGAGTTATTAAACATCAAAATGGGTCCGGGACTTTATAAACACCCTGTATTTTGGCTTTGAAAGAATTGTTTTGTACTTAAATATATATTTCATAACTTATTAAATATATATTTCATAACTTAAACTACTACTTCCTCTTGTACAAATAAAAATGCATATGGATGCAATTCAATCTAACCAGTATAAAAGGTAACTTCGTAATTTTCAATGACTGTCGACGCGTACAAAAGTTCAAGAAACACAGACGTAACCATATAGATGATTACGCGCACAAAAATCAATTCTGAATTCAGAGCCATCGATCAGTATTTATTCATATTTTAGTCTTTCAATCATCTTACTTTAGTCAAGACAGCAGCAATATTTTGACACTGACCTAGAAATCAATGAAATCAGCACGCCCTTCAGGCTTTCTGTCTGCAAATGACATATTTTCCCCACTAACAGGAACTAACGGAAGAGCAAATTGACAAGCTTCAAGAAGCGTTTATCTTTCTCGATAAATGAAACATCTTAATCGGATCTTTAAACGCTGTCTCTGAAGGATATGAACCACTTATCTATCAACACTGAAATTTAGAAACATGTTTCATGAAATAAAATTGAAGATGGAGCCTTTTATTAATGCTCGAAATAACAGTTTTCGAAAAAGCTAGCACAAAATGTACAGCAGACTATTCCATATTTCCGGAACTCTAAATATGCAGATCACATATTTTTCTAAGTAAAAAAACCGGAGTGGTACACCACGTGACTTCCTTGTAAAGAATATTGAATAATACGCACTTTCCTGCATTTCTTTTAAGCTTATTGAATTGAATTAAATCTACTTCGTCGATAGCGCATAAACCAGAACAGAATAAAAGCATTCTTTAAAATTCACTATATTTATTTGTTACAGCGACACTTTGGCGCTAGGTTCACTTAACAGCACCACATCTGATTCATTTTATAACTCAGAATGCATGAAAATTATATCATCTGAAGAATTATCTAATCATTGCCACATGTTCTATTCAAATACATACTATAATAAATCTAAACCGATTTATAAAAGAAATTAAACGCATGAAAAAGAAACAGTTTTTCACAGACCATTCAAAGCCGCTTACCTAATGAGCATGCGCTACTCTCAAACTTTCTCCTTTGTCCGAGACAGACTGGCGACAATATTTGCTGCTAATACGAAACACTTAAACTTCGAATTTCATTAGCGATATATTTTTCATTCAATTAACTTAGTTCTCATTTCGTGGCAACGCCAAAATACATAAAAACTGAAAATATCTTCATTAAAAATTGAAAGATAGAGAAAAACATAAAAACCCAAATACAGTTAAAACAACTAAAATAAAAACAATTTTTACAACTAAAATTGGAGTTCCTGCGCGAAAAACAAGCAATTCGGCCAGAAGGCAAGAAGGCACATTTTTCAATGTACATAACTAAACGTTTCCTTTTGGTCCCAGTCGGCAAAACGACACTGAAGGTGCAGAATTTCACTATTCTGTTAAGTTTTAAATGTAAACAAATATGGCTGCTATGGTAAGAAAAATTAGGCTTAGCCACACTGTTCAAACTGTTGATAATTCTACAATTATTGCATGCAGATTAACTAAAGGCATAAAAACCTTAAACGGAAGATAGGAACAACATAATTCAACCATTTTTAAAGCACAAAATGCGCGATTTAAAAGAATAAAAAAAACTGAGCTCACGGAGCCGGATAACAGGCTGGGTATCGAGTAACATATATATATATATATATATATATATATACATATCTGTTACTCAATACCCGATTTTTTGGTGCGGCCGATTGCAATTAAAAAGGGAGGTGCACAACTACATGTCATAGCAGTCCTATATACAAAATGTCAATGCTCTGAGGCTACTCGTTTTTGAGTTATAGGAGACACATACGTAAGTACGTACAGACGCCACGAAAAAATATCTTCTGAATCCATTTCAAATCCATTTTATAATTAGTTTGCGGGAAAAAGAGTCCTTTATTCATTCCTTACGTACAGATGTCGCGCAAAAACATCGTTAAATTGCATTCGATAGCGGTCAAGATGAATATTTTCGTTAAAATATGATACACGGATTTTTTTTTATTACAATACTTCCTTTACCTCGTACAAGGAAGCAATAAAGAAATTGACAATGAACTCAGTTTTAACTTTTTTTTTAATTAAAATAACATGAAATTATAATAGAGCAAAACTTGATGAAGTTCGCGGTAGAATATGCCGATGGCGTCCTTTTAGCATCATTTGATGGCCTATTCAACTAACTCTCCGGAAGGCCGCCCATACAGAGCTCACTCATCTTTTTAACCCTTTCGCCAGAAATTGTTTCCAACTCCACAGATAAAGGAAGAAAATTACCAAATGCCCAACTAAAATTTTCTGCGCTTTCAGTGCACTAGGCAAGGCTCTAGGAATTTTGCAAGATTTGGATTACAGGCAATGGCAATATGTCGATAGTTCCGAGGGCTTTACAGGTACAAATACGATCCCTCAATACAGTCGCCTGCCATGCCTACAATCTTTCTATCAAACAAGAAGGTGTACATCATCGGCACGCCCATTTCTCTTAATGTCTCGTAGCGATCACCCTATAGCATGGATAACCTTCTCTTTATCGTAACAACAGATCATCCTGCACTTGTCCCCGATTTTTTTTATTTTTCAGGTGAGCATGGCTACACTTCTGCTCCTCTGCCTCCCATCGCCAATATGGCTGGAAATCCATGACAGAACTATCATTACGACAATGTTCATTGCTATAGAGAAAAGTGATTCATCAATTAATCCCACCAGAAAAAAATATTATTTTACTTTATGATTATGGCAAAGCATTCGCGGGGTATCTACTCAGGAAAGATGCTTTCACGAAGAACTTTTAGCGGATTGTATTATTTGAATTATGGTAAAGCACACTAGAGTTATTACGCAGAGGAAAATGCTCTTCTAAGCGATTTGGCTATCGCAAAGACGTTAGGGCTGTCTACCTAAGGGTAAGGATGCCTTCGTGGAGAATTTCTAATGGAAACTGGCTCGTATTCAGGTTACTCATGCGCAACACCACAAAAGCGCCTAGTTAGTTCGTTCTCCTGAATCAAACCGAGATCAAACTACCAAAGTTCAATGACATTACCGCTCGGGAGCGAAGATTAGATACTCGAATTTATTAGATTCTGGAAAATAGCTCAAACTATCAGCCTACAGGGAAAGATGCCTTTGTGTAGCACTTTTAAAGAAAATTGACTCGTATTTAAGTAGCATATGGGAAAGACCAAAACAATCTCACTCAAGCAAATCACTTGCAGGAAACCGATTCCAGAACTAACGCATTGTTCAGCAGTTTTTAACAATACACAGCTATTTATAGATCAATTAAAATCTCACAAGCATTCTCTTTTAGAGAAACCCTCACAAGATTTAGCTAACACAAAAGTTTATTGAAAAATTTCGGTGATGGCTTTAAATAGATGGTCTCAGTTCAAAAACTGTTCATTAGTGAATTAAGGCACCGTTTAACTACACATCTTGCAAGTATGAAACGAGAAAAACCCACGCTCGCTTACACATTTGCTTTTATTTTCGTATGTTTTTATCCCGTACAGATGCACGGGATCTTCAAGTCAAGGAAAGAAGTCTTCATGCACAAGCAACTTCTCGAAACCATGACTATAAAGACTTCCGCAAAGCATCTTTTTAATGTGGTATTTACTGCCACAAGGAATGTCCAGCGCGCAGCTACAAGCGCGATGTCAAATCGACGATGAGTGACGATGACAAGACACCGAAAAAAAAATATTCCGCAATCCATTTATTAAAGGGCAGCTATACTCATTGTGGTATTTATTTCAGCCTCTACTCGTCGTTGATTTGTGACAGTAAAAATACCATGCTTGCGTCAAGATTTTCAACTTAAACGGAAACTTTAAAGATTATTCTTAATTATTTTTTATTCAATTCCATTAAGAAATATTGATGGTCAAGATAAGTAGAGAAATAACTTACCCCCCCCCCAACAGAAACATTTTATACATCAGAAGCAGTAGTTTAGGCCAGTGGTCCCCAACCCCCAGTCCGCGGACCAGTCCATGGATCAAATGGTACCGAGCCGCCCATTTCATTGAAACTGAATTGAAATTCTTCGGTTTATACCCCAAATTAAAAACATCTGTGTTTCATTAAAATTAAACTGGACATAAGCAACACAAATTAAAACTGGACATAAGCAACACACTTCGGGTGTCATTGTCTCCGATTACCCCCAGATGGAACCGTCTCATTGCAAAGAAACAAGCTCAGGGTTCTCACTGATTTAACGTTCTAGTAAGTTAAACTGTTAAATCACTTTATATTTATTTTTTTTTTTGGTTAACTGTATTTTATTCTGAAGGCATGTATAAAAACAATTAAATTAGAATTAATAAATCAAAATAATCTAAAATATAAACAATCAGCGTCCGCCCCCCCCTGGCGGGCCACGGTAAAATTATCAAACGTTGACCGGTCCACGGTGATAAAAAGGTTGGGGAACACAGGTTTAGATGATCATTTTTCTCAGAATGGATTCCGGAATTTTCTCAGACACAGGATTATTTAATAGAGGATTTATGTGCAAATGTTCTCACTTAGTGACGCTTAAAAAATTATTAAAATGATAATGGTGACACGCATTATGAATGCATTCCGTTACGCTATACGCTGTTGCCTCATGGATAAATAACGGTATAATTTTAATCCATTCCCAAACTTGAACCAAAATTTTAAAATATGGTAATAATAATAAAATAAAAATTAAATGTCAGAGAATATATTATATTAAAAAAACAATGGAAATGCTATTAATTTTCTGTGAAACGTGAGTTTAATTATAAGCAATATTTACTTACACTAAATAGTCGGTACTATTGTGTTTTAGATCAGTTTTCTCAGAATCTTCATAATCTTCCTCGGAAGGTCGAAAACTCGGCTGCAGTTTACCTTTTTACACATCTGTCTTTGATTCTAAGGATAGACTAAGAATATTATAAGCTAAAGTGGTCTTCCTCTTCTTTAAGATGTTTATAAAATAATGAATGGTTTTGACACTGAACAGATCAGCTACTTTATTGAGATGCCACTGCTTCCCTATTATATTCCCAACAATCTCTTCTAATTAAATAAATTTTCGGTGTGAAAAATATGAAATTATATAACTTCTATTTCTTCAAACGGTCCTTGATAGTTTAGCAGATATGGAGACTTTATGTTCTCTTTTTCTGAGCAGAAGAAACGTTGCTCTGAGTTTCCTAACGATCCTGTCATGAACGACTTGCAATCTTATAAGAATCACAGGCACAACAAATAGCGAACATTCATCAGACCGTTCTTACAACGTGCCTTTTTTTAGGCGGGGGGCTGGGGGAGGGGCGGGCAGTCTTCCAATTTTAAATATGAGCTTAAAATCATTTTCAACGCCCTCTAGCAATCTCAGTCTGGGTATCCAACGCAGTCTGCGGGCCACAAGCGGCCGATCGGTAAAGTCACTAAACAGTTAATAAAAAGGGTTCAAGATTAAAAACTCCTCTTTCATCACAAAGAAAGATTGCCACATTATATTTATTTATTAAAACAGCAGAACTTGCATCGAAGGTTCAGTATACCTCGGTTCACATCTCAAACTCCTCTACTCACACATTAACATAAAACAGAAGAAGCGCCCTCTCTCGGCATTACAGTTAATGTTATGGGGAATTTATCAACACTCCCCACCTGATAATTTTTACAAAATTATCACTATATCAGCATACAAAAAATATATAACAAATGTAAGAAAACTACTTACATATCAATATCAGATACATTACCTGATGCAAACATAAGCAAAAAAAAAAAAGAAAGCTATAAAATCAACAAACAATTAATAGCATAAAAATTCAAAAGTTACTCAAAAGGTAAATATTAACTTGAATTATAAACAGTAAATTATTAGAATTAACTCAAGTGATTAACTAAAAATTATTTAGATAAACACAGACTATAAATGTTAAATAAAAGTTGATAGTTCAGTTCATTTTCAGTCTGATAGTTCAAGAGGGTATATTAACTGCACAGGTCTCTTAAAGTCCCCTCTTTTAGTTTTCACCATACATGATCTAACAAGACCATCACGTCCTTTAAACACTTGAATTATTCGACCTAAATTCCACAAGAACTTAGATTTTGTTGTTCCCTCAAGTAAAACTATATCACCAACGTTAAGATTCTTCTTACTTTCAGGAGTATCGAAGAAATGAGCATTTCGTAAATTGAGAAGGTATTGATTTTTCCATTTTTTCCAGATATGTTTTAGAAGTGTTGTTTGATATTGTTTTCGTTTCAGTAGACCTTCTCTAGTTGGAGAAGTATTCAGGATTTCAGCAAAATTACATGGATATTCAATTGTATGTCCGATCAACAGAAAATCAGCCGGTGTAAGCGGTTCAGGTTCATGCAAGTCATTATAAACATATGTCAAAGGTCGTCTGTTCACAATATTTTCAACCTCGGTCAACACAGTCATAAATTCTTCAAAATTTAGTTGAGCTCTGCCTAAAATCTTTTTCAGAGGTTCCTTAATGCTCTTCATAAGACTCTCGTAGAAGCCTCCCCACCATGGGGCAAGTTCAACGATAAATTTCCAGGTAAAGCCTTCATTTGCTAGAAAATTTTGAAAGTCTTGTCCTTTAATTATACTGTAAAAATATTGCAAATCTTTAGCAGCATACCTAAAGGTTTTCGCATTATCCGAATAAAAGGTACGACAGTTGCCTCTTCTTGAAATGAAACGTCGGAGGGCCAAAATGAATTTGTTTGCAGACATGTTGGAAACAAGTTCCAGATGTAATGCCCGTGTAACGGCGCACGTGAACAATACGATGTACGACTTCTGACTCCCATTTCCAGATGTAATGTAAACAGGACCCGTGAAATCCACACCGGTAACGTAAAAAGGTGGTGTTTCTGTAATCCTCTCTTTGGGTAATTGAGCTGTCATTTGTTTCGCTGGTTTTGCTGCATATTTTCGACATATCAGACAGCTTCCTATGACTTTCTTCACTAATTGGCGGCCTTTAGGAATCCAAAACTTCTGTCGCATTTTTGTTAAAGTTGTAGCCACCCCTGCATGTAGAACGTTGTTATGTTCTCTTTTTACAATTAATTCAGTAAATCTGGAGTCTTTAGGAAGAAGAACTGGATGTTTTTCGTCGACTGTATACTCAGTACCTTCTAGTCTTCCTTTAATTCGAAGAATTTGGTTTTTATCAAGAAATGGTGCCAAGCTGAATATACTAGAGCTCGGAGAAATTGATTTGCCAGATTGAAGTGCCTTAATTTCAGGTGTGAAGAAATCCATCTGAGCTTTGCGAACACAAAATACTTCAGCATCCTGAATTTCAGAAGCACTTAATGGTCCACTATTAGCTGATAGTTTTCTTGCTTTAGCAACAAAACGTTTGATCCATGCCACAATTCTCAGAAATTTCAACACGCTACTAAATTTTCTTATGTCTAATAGTTGTTCATCTTTTTTCACAATAACGTCACAAACAAATATCTTAGTACGGCGTTCTAATTGTTCATCGTTCTCTATGTCAAAATTCTGTTGAATTGGCCAATTAGTACACTGATTTTGTAACCATTCTGGACCATACCACCAAAGTGAACAATTCTTCAGATAATTCACGCTCAAACCTCTGGTTAATAAGTCTGCGGGATTTTCTTTACCGCTACAGTGTTTCCAATTAGTGGGATTCGTCAAGGTTTGAATTTCTGCAACTCTATTGGAGACAAAGGGTTTCCAGTTCCTAGAAGATCCTTTGATCCAATGTAATACGATCTGTGAGTCTGTCCAGAAATATACATGTTGACAAATATGATTAAATAATTTAGTTAGATATTTTGCAATTCTTGCTGCAGTAACTGCTCCCATCAATTCTAACCGGGGTAGTGTTAAGCTTTTAAGAGGAGCTACTCGAGTTTTCGATAAGATGAAACTTGTTTTAATTTCACCAAACTTATTTATGTATCTAAAATATGCTACACTTCCATATGCATTATTACTTGCGTCACAAAATATATGTAAAGAAATGTCACTATTTAGCCTATTAACATTCTGAAAATATTTTCTGTCAATCGACATCCCTTGTAAATGAGTTATTTCTGCGAGCCATTTTTGAAATTCAGTTTCAATATCTTTTGGAAGTTGCTCATCCCAATCAAGACCTTTTACCCAAATTTGTTGCAGCAGGATTTTAATTCTAATCACAAACGGAGATATAAATCCAGTAGGATCATAGATTTTAGCTGCAACTTGTAACACTGTTCTTTTAGTATATGACACACAGCTAATTAAAGATGATTCTAAAGACTTTAAATCTAGTCTAATAGAATCGTTTTCTGTATCCCAATTAAGACCTAAAATTTTAGCTTGTGTAGCGGAATCATTCATGGATAAACCATTTTTTAACCACATGTCCTTTAACTTCTTAGAATTTGTATTAAATTTACGTAAATTCATACTCGCGTACTTTAAAATAGTTACTGCATCCGATGACAGCTGATACGCCCTTTCTACTGTATTTGCTCCATAATACAAATCATCAACATATAAAGATGAATTGAGCATTTCATAACTTTCGGGTTTTTTAGTGATGTATTTTTTAATATGGTGTTTTATTGTAGCTGCTAGAATGAATGGACTGGTAGTAATCCCAAATGGTAAACGTGTCATGTTCATAATTTTGAACGATTTCCAATTATCATTTTGAAACCAAAAGAATTTTAAGTATTTACGATCTTCCTCGGCAATACTTATCATGAGGAATGCCTTTTCTATGTCAGCGGAAAAAGCGATATTGTGTTCTCGAAATTTAAGAATAACATCTAATATGTTAGGATTTAAATTAGGTCCAGCTTCTAACAAATCATTTAAGGATTTAGAATTTTCTCCTTTACTTGATGCATCGAAAACAATTCTAACGCGAGAAGTTTCTTTATCTGGTCTTATCACTGCTCTATGGGGCATGTAATAACCTGATTCGAGATCTTTATTCTCATATACTTCAACAATTCCATTTTGTAGCTGTTCTTCAATTATTTTTGTGTATTCTTCACGCACTTCTATATCTTTATCCAATTTAGCTTTTAAAATCTCAAAACGCCTTTTCGCAATTTGAAAATTATTATTTAATTCATCAGGGTTAGATTTCCAAAGCAATTTAGTTTGATATCTACCGTTATTAAAGGATAAAGAATTTTCAAATTGATCAATTATTTGTTTATCTTTCATAGACAATTCTTCACTTTCTGTCAAAATACCAATAGAATCCAATTCCCAAAATGTTCTGATGTCATTATTTATTACCGCGTTCTTCATAACGGCAATATTTTGTGAACAAGCTTCCTCTTTTCTAAATTCTGAACCAGTAATTACCCATCCAAAGACAGTTTTTATTGCGCCTATATGCTTGCTAATTGCGATTTTTTCGTCTAAAATAAATTCCCAGATGTAATCTGATCCTATAAGGATTTGAACATCCAAATATTTATTTCCGTAGCATGAGTCAGCTAGCTCCAAATGACGATTAGTCATAAATTCTGATATTTGTTTATTCGGAGGGGAAATTATGGCGCCAGAGATGCATGGTATGACAAGTGTTTCGATCTTGAATGTGTGGGCGTTATTCCTCGCTTTAATTTCGAATTCTACAACTGGATACTTTTTCTGTGTTGCTTGTTGCATTCCAAAGGAATAAACAGAAAGTAGCTCATAGCGAATAGGTTTTAGTTTAAGAATATTCGCTAAATTTTCATTTACGAAAGATTTTTGGGATCCATTATCCAAAAGAATCCTGGCAATTTTAGAGTTAAACTCTGATTTCGCAACAACTGTGCATGTTTGTAAATAAACATTTTTTGAACATGTCATGCTAGCATTACACTGTGAAACTGAACTGACAATTTCAGAATTAGAATTATTTGACATTTGAATATTCTCAGCATTACAATTTAAGTTCAGTGATTCTTTACATTTATCTTCAGGCTTATTCGTTTGATTAATTTTTGCAGAATTATTATTTCGGTTATTACCCAAACAAATGGAACTATGATGACTTCCACTTTTACATTTGAAACAAGAAAGTTTGTTAGAATAACAGTTTTTACTAATATGATACATTCTGAAACATTTAAAACAGCGTTTAGTATTCTTTAAAATTTCTAATTTATTTTGTGGTGACATTTTACATTTAAACGAATCGTGTGGCGCAGAACAGAATATGCATATAGTGTGTGCGGTACTAAATGACATCGCCGAAGGTGTGTTCTGAATCTTCACGAAAGTGTTTCGGTTTTGTAACTTTGCATTTGTATCACTAATTCTTCCTGATGGGGTTTGGAATTTTGTTTCGTATTCATTTGAATGCTTGTTCTTTATTAGAAATAATGTTCTTTCCCTACTTTCAACTTCCGTTTTTAGAATATTAATTATTCTCGAAACCTTCCAATCTTCATCTGATTCGCATTTTTTAGTAATATCTAGAACAATATCTTGCGGTAGTAATTTAATCAGTATATTACACAATAGAGATCCATAAGTTTCTGAATTTACCCCTAATGCTTCTAAATTACGAACTTCTGTTTGACAAGTATCTAACAGTTCTCTAAGCAAAGAGACATCTGATGATTTCCTAACAGGTGTTAGATTCAGCAACTTAGTTAAATGAGAATTAATAACTAAAGTTCTTTTCCCAAATCTTTCCTTTAAAGTTACTATAGCTGCGTCATAATTGTTGTTTGTCAGCGTAATACCTTTAATTGCATTCGCGGCTATTCCAGTTAAGTATGAATGTAAATAATTAAATTTATCAACGTTAGATAAATCTTCATTTTTGTGTATCAAAGATTCGAACTGGTCCCAGAATCTTTGCCAATCGGCAGGATCACCATCAAATCTTCTTACTGATAATGAAGGTAATTTAACAAATTGTTTTTCTAATTTTAACAAACTAACAGGTTGTTGATGTGTTCTTTGTATAACTGGTTTGCATTTATTAATAGCAACTTTCAACTTACATGTACAATTAATCAATTTTTCATGATACTCATCACATTTAATAATTTCGGTTTCAATTTCTTTAACATCTGTAATTTGACTTTGGATTTCAGAATCAATTTCTTTTAGTTGTTTAGACTTCAAATTTAGTTGTTCTGAAAGTTCTTCCAACTCTTCTTCTTCTATTTCATTTTCTAATATTTTACTTTCGATTTTAGAAATTAATCTTGTTGTAAGACTTAATGCAGTTCGTTTAGCCTTTGCTATTTCCATTTTGAAATCAATTTCTATTCTTTCAAATTAACTTGATATTCTTTAACTAAGTTTCTCTTTCGATTTTAGAACGTTAAGAAGAGGAGTTAGAAGTAATTTGCAATATAAGATTCATATTTAACAATAAAGAATAGTAAAGCTTACCTTGTTGCAGATTAAGATTTAATAATCTTACCCAAATTCACATCCAATTATAGAGTATCCAATTCATTGAATCAGGAGAAAACTTTCATTTTTCAGAACGAACACCATCGGCATACACTATATGAAATCGAAACACATTCGAAGAACATCAAATTATATTGATATCCCTCCAGATGGAACAAAGTATTTAATATTATTTTTTGCTCTTTAGTGAATGTATTCTGTCTGTCAGAATGTCACAATGGTTTATAAATAACAAAAGCTGACAGTTACAAAAGCAACGGATAATCGAGGTTTTACGGTATTATTTAGTATTTATTGTAATTGACACTTCCAATTTTTTGAAAAATTTCTTGACGTGAAAAATCACAGAAATTAGAAATATTTAAATCAAAAATTTCAATATAAATATTTGATGATTATTTATTTATAAATATAGCAAACACACCCTTCACAATAAAATTTTACAGAATTTATAACCAAAAAACATAAAAATATCCGCCAAGAAATTTGAGTTGTTTCTCAATGTATTAACACAAAATCTGCACAAAACCCGCTGAGGAATGTAAAACTGCCGCAATCATACTGAAAAAGTGAAAAAACATCTATTCGCACTTACGTAGTTTTTCGACTAAGAAAACCCATATTAAAAGTTGCTTTTAAACTAAAAACGAAATATAATAAAAAAATATTTATTTGAATAATCCTATAGATATTTCCCCCCAAAAAGACCTTTTCTCGTATCGAAGCCAAAGCTCCTGCAAATCTCAGGATACCAATCCCACCTTTTTTATAACAACAATAGACCTGCACTTTCGCCCCCTAGGGGAGTGATTTACTCTCCATTTAAGAAATTTTCCACTCCCACAGTAATAGGCGGTAATAAAGAAATCAACTTCCCGGGAGTTATTTTTATTGTCCGGAGGCGGTTGTTCACTTTTATTGTGGAATATAAAATCGTAACAGGCAAACGGCAGTGAGCGCTGAAAAGCAATTTCCGTTGCTGCATGCTGAAAATATTGCGATATTCGAAGGGAGGTTGGTACGCAGCGGGATTCCGAGCCATAATCTGGGAATTTTCTTTAACCTCCCGGGCAGCGATGGGTTGAGCTTTATGGGTGATGATTTCCTACGAGATGGTCTTAACTTTCCTTATGCAATGACGACATTTTTAATCGAAAGGAACTGATACAGAATCGAGAGTATTTCGAGCACAGTCCGTTATGTTAACATTCATTTCCATTTAAAATCAAATTAGATAGAAAAAATTTTAACAAGTGGATTTCACTTTTTAACGAATCGGATAGTTTTGAACATTTTTGTTAAACACTGATGAACTGCAGAATAAAAAGACAAGTCTTACATATATATGTGTGTGTATGTGTGATGAAATTTTTACTCTGTCGTAGATGACGATGATAGCTGAAGCCACCCTATTGATGTGGCGATAAAGTAGCCAGCCACTATAGTCTTAGGTGCAGGTTTGAATCCCGGTGAATGAATGGAGATTTTGTGTTCCGGTTTAGTTGGTTATGGAAAAGCACACGAAGGCTATCTGCCTAAGGGAAGGGATACCTTCGCGGAGGACTTTCTGAAGAAAAAAGGCTTGCAGACACGAGAGGAAAAGTATGAAAACACCCACGCAGCCAGCTCCTTGTTTTCATGGAATCGAAACTACAGTGTTCAGAAACTTTACCGCTCGGCCACTGGAGGGCCTGCAAATATGTGATGTCCTTGAAGGACAAAGGCACTTAAAACATTGTCGAACCGAAAGTCCTCTAGAGACGCAGTGATAATGGAAGAGCTACACTAGCACCTCTGTAGTACCATAGGTGATTCAGATATTGCTGTACCTAGGAACTTGTTACGCTTCTGTCCCAATTTGAAATTCTGAGACAGAATGCCTCCAGGGCGGTCAGAGATCTCCCACCCCTCTACCCCTATTACCAATTTTTCCATGCGATTTCGACTGCTGCAGAAACACTATACGTTTGCAAAGATCCATGCTTTCTCTAGGATTCGAACCCGTAACCTTCGGTATATCAATCAACGTAACTAATCACTATCCCGTTTGGACGAAAGGAAAAAGAGAAAGGAGGGCCCTTAGATCCGTTCCTACGGGGGGAATTCTCCTTCAAGACTGGAATGAGCTTCCCTATTCTCGCAAATGCAATTTGTTTGCACTTTGTGGCGCACTCGGGACAATGTTCTCGGTGATGAGAGATCTAAATGAGCGATGGGTTTAGTCGTTCACGGCGGATGCATTAAGTTGCAAATGTTCAGCCATTTGAAACATTAACAGCAACATGATAGCCGATTAGCTACACAAACAATGCATTCATGGCTGATTGATACATTTCTTTATTTTTGAAGTAAACGACTTGGAAATGTACATCGTTAACTGGCGTACGACAAGCACACAGAATTTCATAATTATAAACGTTATGTTCACCAGTTCACTGGAGTATAACAGATGATGAAGAGAAGAGTTAGATGTGATAAAATGTTAGCTATATGAAGATAAAATGTTAGCTATACGAAGGGGAAGAAAAAGCAAAATTTACACTGTTGACATTAAATTAGGTACGTTGAAGTTATTGTATTTCTCAGCAGAGGAACCCAACACCGTTTTATTGAACAAAAGATTTAACTTTTACTTTTGCCGTTATCATTCTGCCAATGTACACGAACAGTCACATGACGAGGGCTAAATCTGAAATCACACACTTTACATTTACGCATTTCTGGATAAATACAGGCACTTTAGAAAGCGTCATTATAAGCACATTACTATTTTTAAAACAGAAACAATCAAATTAAAGGTCACTTAAGGCGATATCATAAATCCAAGTTAGAATTTTACCTTACATACATATATCGGAAAAGTATCTATACATCTTTAACCGGTACTTCTATATTTTTGTAATCGACCATTTAAAGTTGGCAAAGATCCCGACAAACAACTGGCACCCTGGACGGCACACCGTTTCAATATTTTATCTAACGAAATCAGTTCACTTTACAATAATATGCTTTCTCGAAAGTTCTACGAGTGCTTTGCCGTAATCAAATAAACTTGAAACCTCGGCAAATAACCTTGTAAGGTTTCCTCCGGCCTTCATAGCATGCCTTCGTGAAGTAACGGCAGTACACTCGGCGCGTATTCGAGAGGTCTGAAGTTCAAGCCCCGGCGACGGCACTGCTCATTTTTCACGTCTTTCAGCATCAAAAAATCCTAACGATTCTACAATGGCGCCCGAACTAAAAAAGGTGGTGGATGATGATTCTTAACCACCAGGATTTGGCGACTGGGTCCCCCTAATCCCAATCGTTTAAAAGGGGAAGTATATAAGGTATTTCTCCCGCCTTCTTAGCATCCTTCGTGGTGTAATGGCCAACATGCTCGGCGCGTATTCGAGAGATCTGAGGTTCGATTCCCGTTAAGGGCATTACTCATTTTTCACCTCTCCTGCTTTCAAAAAATACCTAATGTCTCTACAACCTATTACTAATAACTCTTGAGTATTTTCAGGAATTCGTGCCACAGCATATTCGTGCATCATGCACGATTGCAATTGTCTACCAGTCTTCCTATTTCAACCACAGCTGTTAAATCTTGAACTATTCAAAAAATGAGCAACATTCAAGAATTTTAATTATGTATTTAGTTAAAAAATTTCAATTGTATGTTTTGGATAAATACAGATATTTTTTTAAACAGTATTTTTAAATAATGTTTTTCATTAAACGGAGATTTCACTTTAAATAAAAATTCTATTACTTGCGTATTATCCTGTCAACCGTTGGCGGGAACGAAAGCCAGTCGTTACGGCGGAATTCTAAAGGACACGGTCATCCGTAATCGCGCTACTTGGCTGGTCGACTGCATAATACCTAAGCACCAAAATTTTAAGTCCCACCCTCCTTTATGTTTCTCTTGAAAACATCAACAGTTTCTAAATTTTTTTAGACTTTGGATTTGAGAACTGAATCCGAAATCTTAAAAATAAATAAATAATACAAATAAAATTTTTCTTGAAAGGAACAATAAAATTAAAAATACGTATTTCAAATTTCAGGCATGAAAATATTATTATTATTATTATTATTATTTTTAAACGGAAAGTATTTACATAACAAAGAATTGTAGACGTGGAACTTTAAAATTATTTCTTATAAATGTTACAGGAAATACATCACAAATGATACATATATAGAACTAGCTACATCATAGCACCAGTAAAAAGGTGAATTATGCAAAACGACGGTACAAATTGCTCCAAACAGGATAACGTGCACAAGAGAGCACCACAGGTTGTCACTTTCCGAAAATTGAATTCAGTTGGGCAACGCGAAGCGGAAGAAATTCGAAATGGTACAACAAGGAAAGAAATGGTGCTGGCACATGACCAAGAACGGAGTTCCGGTCTAGTATTATTTAAATTCAGTTTGAAACGATGTCTGAAGGACAAGAAAAGACGAGATCAAGTGGAAAAGAAGGAATTTCGATTGATGACAACAGCTAGACAGACATTCGGTAAGACGTCAACGAAAAAAATTCAACAGAAAAATAAACTGGTAGGCTTGTTTCTGTCACACAAGCAATTATGCAGTACATACCTCTTTATGAGGGGAGAAGGTATCAGGGCTAACCTCAATTACTTTAGCGCATTAAAACAAAAAGAAATGCAGGGTCTAGTGACTAAAGCATCTCCCAGTTTGAACTTTTAAACCCAGATTTTGAGGTGAAATGCGTAGACATAGCAGAAATTTTTATATTCTTTATTAGCCGTGAAACATGATCACTGAGTTACTAATTTTCTGTGAGAACTTACGTCTTTCATTCTCTAAGATAATGTATGCAATAACCCCGCATGTTTAATTGCATTTGCTTCGGTGTAAATAGATCAAGAAATAAATTTATTTCAGCAGAGAATTAAAATCTATTTCACCAGCTAGAAAATCGCGGTCTTAAGCACCATTTTTTCGCGATATGACAAAGTACGACACAGCCAGCTGACATTTCGAACATTAAACATGAAAACTGCCTGAATTATACAGTTACATACCCGCACGATGCTCGGTAGACTGTAAAAGCATGAATGTTCGTATACCTGTCTTTCACCTCTCATAAGGATACAATATCGGTCCACTGCCCAAAGGTTAACATGATCAACATTCTCCATGCCAAGACAATGGGGCTCCGATGAATCTGGCTATTACCCGACGAATGTTTAATAGGCACACATAAGACATCAAACGGCAGAGATGAAAAATTATATTTTTACAACGCTTCCATAATTGTATAAACATACAACCTTCTAAATTTTTAAATTATTCTGTATCATTATAAATTTACAGTTTTAAATTCTTCTTTTGCGAAACTTTAAAAAAAAAAAATCTACTAAAGAATACACAACATGCCCTGTTGTTTAAGTAGTTGCGTACTGATACAGAAATTAACAATAATTAACTCATTAAACGAAAGATATATCTCTTTAAAAGGATAAAAATACATGACTGTATTAATTATATACAAATTCTTTTATCTTTATTTACAGTAAGTTAAATACACATTCCAGTGGCTAGTTTGCACAAGTTTCAATCCCCAGAATACATATAATCCCGAAGCCTTAAATTTTGTATTCTCAGTTACCACGAAAAGCGGCACAATTATACCAGCATACAGCCGTAAATTCAAACTTACGATTCAATATTTCATCAATAGCACCATCCATCAAACAACCTTAACATTAACGGCACTGCAGGAAAAACTCACAATGCATGGAACGATGGCGATACTGTGATAGAATTAAAGACATCCTGGAAATATTCAGCCATTACATACACACACCGTTGCTCTGGAAATACATAATTAGCCGATAGTCGTCGCGTGACGAACTGGCAAAAGCAGATAACGTTGATCCTACCTTATGGTTCAGCGGTCAAGGGGTTCTAACAAAGCAAGCTCATAGCCTTGCATGTAAGCCGCGTTTCCAAAGGCCTCTCCAAGAATATCGCTTATTCTTGGGCGTCAAGCTGGGTTGTTCACCTTGACAGTGCTTTGTTTTTCCATCCAGACAGCATCACGAGCGCAAAGGAGATTCCATTCAAAACACACCTTTGCTTCAGTTCTTTTTTTCCCTCAAGAAGGGTGATTCAGAGCCACTCTTTTCCATTCACCTAATGAATGGCTCTGCATCTAGACACAAGAAAATAGTTCACGACCGCTTAAAAAAATACAAGTGCTTGCATTTTTCAAACTACCTTCATTTTTTTTTCCTCCCTCGTTCTTAATTTTTCCCTTTCTTTTCTGCTTTTTTATTTTGTTTTGCTTTTCAGTGTAAAAAGTAGAGAATCTGCTGAACTAGAGAGAAATTCGAGTTCCCCAAGAAAAATTCAAACATTGTTCTATAGTAAACAGGATTGTGACATTCTTCTGAAAAAGCAGCAAAACTAAAGAAGAAAAGATTTAATTCATGCTTCTGGATTTTAACAGCAGAATTTTCCACTTTTTCAGGTCAGCACATTAAACCACAAAACACACACACGCACAAAAAAAGAAAAAAAAACTTCAAAATCAATCTTTAAAACTTTACTTTTGCAATACTTGTCAAAGTTTTGACATTATGGCATAAAACTTTGTTACCACTTGAAACAAGATTTAAAATTTGAAAATCTACTGCATAAAAAAAAAAAGTTGTACTATCCCAGCAAGTTATCACAGTTGATCAAAATACTTAATTTTGTTAGCACATACATCAGAATATTGTAATATCGAAATAAAAAATTACATTAATTAATAAAATAAATTATTCCATGATAATTTATGTAAACTTAAAAAACATATCCTTATTTTCTTATTTCTAAAAATTTAAATCCATTAAATTAAAAGTTTACTTTTACTGTAACATATTTTTCATATTAAATATTAATGAAAAATGTAGAGCTCCTATAAATATCTGACTAAGAAGCATAGTCACATGCAGACACAAATTTAACTTAATATAACATATGGCATTTTGCCCTAATCTATTCATATGCAAATATATATGCTTGACTGATTTGTTAAGCATATGCAATCTCCCTTCCATTCTGATGCATCAATCAGGAATTAAATACGTTTTTCAATAACTTTTATAAAAACAATGAAGTTCAAATTTCATATCCAACAACTTCACAAAATGTAGGTCAAAAAGAAACCGCTAGCACATAAAAAAAAATTTCTTCAATCCAATCTGTTAAATTTTACAGAAATGCTTTTATTCGTAGTTACGAAATTACTACAGTCACATCACATCCAGCCACTTATTAATTGCTAATACATACACTTGAAAAATAAAATTAGTTTTATTACCTAAAACATTGCTGAAAAAATATATGTTTAAGAGCTAAAAGAATAAGCCTAAATGCTATTACCAATGTGAAAATATGCACTTTGATAGGTACATCTTGTGCATGATTATTGAAATAAAATATGCCCTTTCATTTCTATAATCCTCTACATGTAAAGAATGGTTCATCCTTGACATTCTGAGAATAACTTTTCTGAACATAAAATAAATAATATTACAATATACAGTGAGGCAAAGAGAAACAGATGCATTAAAATAATTAAATAAAATCATAAAGTGATCAAAATACAAAATTTCCATTATTATTACACAATCCCCTCCCCTTCAAAGAATGGAATACATTTCTTAAGGGCAATGGGAAAAAACACTTACGCAGAGCCCCAATACATAATTTCGTTCTATACTAGATTAAGTGAATGCGATCTTAGTTTTCTGTTATTTACTTAGCATTTTTAAATACTGTATAAGAACTTGCAAAATCAAAATTAATATTCGGATATCTTTTTTTCCTTCAATCATCACAGATTAAATTTTAACATTTTGTTCATTTTTTGACCATTTAAGTTCATATTATTCTTTAAGGTACATCAGATTAGTTTATCATAGCATGGCATTAATGAGCTATATGGCTAATGGAAAGGATGGTTTCACAGAACATATTTGAAAAGAAACTGGCTCATATTACACATGGGGAAAAATATTAAAATATCCCTGCTACCCAGCTTTCATCAACTTGGATAAACAATATATGCTTGAAAAATCAACTTATGATAAAACTACCCATTCATTTTGCAACTGTAACCAAGTTGCAATTTGAATTATTTAATATGCACAAAATCTCATACAATTGCTTACTGTCCAAAAATAAATATTTATATGTTCTTGCACACAATGCACTACATTAGAATGCCACAACAAATCAAGTGAACCCATTCTTAGATAGCCACTCATGGTTCCAGATGATTTTGATCTTCATAGCAGGTTTTCTTAGAAAAGATGATGCTCAGTACTGAAATATATTTAAGCTCTCAGAAATACTGTCCCTTTCAAAGGCAGCTGTCTTGGAGAGGTGGTTGCCAAAAGAGTTCATTGTTTATATACTCACTAGCAATTTTATGTTACTGGAAATTCTAAGGCCTTCAAAAATCTGAATAAAATGTTAAGGTTTATAACTGAAAGAGAATCATATAAGGGTGTATCTTCATACAATTTTAGAAAGAATACTATTTACAAAATACAGCCCAGTTAATATATTTAGTAAAATTAATTCATATATTTAATTATGGTTCATATTATTAAAATATATTTATCTCAATTCATATAAACCTTAGCCTTAAAACCAGTATTATAAATATTAGGTTCATGAAAGATAGCATCATAAAGATAAATAAAATTTTACGATAAATACAGTAGACAGCATTTAAAGATTGTAGTTAATGTTATAATTCATATATTGTTATTGAATTGCCAGCCCATTTTTATATGAAAACACGGAAAGTGCTTCACTTATTAAGATCAATAGTTCAGTTAATATGATAAAAATATTATAGAATAAATATTTTTAAGCCTGGTTTCGATTTTAATCGAACATTTAAAATGAAGCCCGTCTCTAAGAAAAACAATCTTATCGGCATAAATTTTTAATAACTCTTGATTTTAAGGATAGTCAAACAAAATACTCATCCACAAGATATACCTATCAAAGTGCATATTTTCACATTGGTAACAGCATATAGGCTTATTCTTTCAGCTCTTAAAACATATAATATTTTTTTCCACAATGTTTTAGGTAATAAAACTAATTTTATTATTGATTTTAAGGTCCCTCTTCTAAAGGAGAAAAAAAATCTGCAGAATTGTTTCGCCCCTTTTCCTAGCTTCTGGAGGAAAAAAAAAATCCATGAAAATATCTACTAAGGATACGTTGTAGCCTATTTTTTTTTTTTAATTTAATTTTTTTTTTTTTTTTTTTTTTTTAATTCTTAAAATTGACACACTCTCTTTCAATAAAAAATGCCAAGTATTCAGATTAATGGTTCAGCATCAGTTAAAGAAGCTCCGAAAATGTTACAAGACATTGTGAAGACTTCATAAACAAATTTTTGCCTTTTCAAAGTTAAAATGCTGCAAATAATCATTTATATACTTCTGATTATATTTATATGAAATTAATTTCACAGCTATTTTGAAGAGCACTTTTTTCCATTGTTTAATGTTATTAATTAACATTAAGTAGGATAGAATTAAATGACAGTGATGATAGACAATCATGATCGCATTAGATGGTGCCTATTGTATGTGTCTACAAATATTCATTCTGAATGCAACAGCAGCCTAAAATCATATCAGTTATGAAACTTTCAATGATAAAATACTCTTTCTGGGTATCTAGGTTTACATCATAATACAACAGCAGTCGATTTCCCCCGTTTAGTTTTAAATTTGGGATTCCCAAGGACAGAATAATTTTCTTTTAGGTAAATTGGTAGTTTAAAGTCATAATTAATGATAGTTGTTTCCCTATGTTTATTTCTGGAATAGGTTCTCCCAATATGAGCATCAGTGCTCCAAATATTTTGTATCTCAGCACAGGTTCTCCAAGTATTTTGGATAGTACAGTACAAGTACAGCATAAATATGAACCAAACCAATCATTCTTAGAAACCTTTGCCTTTCTCATGTAGATTATCCCTAAATACCTTACCATAGCCAACCAATATTAGTCCTTGAAGTAAAAACTTTTTAAACAAAGTATAGTTTAATTGATTGGTTAACTGATTAAGCAAAGCCTTTGAGGGTATGGTCAGGTTATTCAAGTATGGCAAAGCACACAAACATTATCTGCATACGAAAAAGGATGCCTTCGTAAAGGACCTTTCTGAGAGATATTGGCTCATATTCACATTATACATTAAAAAAATTACAAAAACCAACATGCAGCGAGCCCATTCACATGAAATTAAACCCGGGTAAAATTTTCAGATTTCAGCAGATAAGCTATTTAGGTACTGATGGGGCTCCTGCATATGAGGACATATAGGGTATCTAATAGATTACAAAACTCAAATTCAAAAATCTTGTCTCAAAATTATGTAAATATATTATCATACATAATGAACGCTCTTGTGACAACCACCTCTAAAGTGGTCACTATTACTGAGAACATAAAAAAAATTGATACTGACCATTATCTTTAAAAGACCAAAATTATTTTAAATAATCAAGACAGACGATTTAAAACCACCAAGGCCGGTCCTCTTAGAATTGTATGTTTCAGAAATCTGCTTTCCAATGATAAAACGGAAAATGACTAAATAGAAGGGTTTCAGAAATGGAGGGCAGAAAAACTTTTTATTTTTATAATATACTAATTCTGTTTCTATTAAACCTAATTTAATTCTACAAAGATAAGAATATATATGCAAAATTCAACACCAATTTTGGTAGTACTTTATTATGACATATATATTTTTTTGTATTTAAAAAAGTATTATGATATATATATATATATATATGTAACTTATTAAAATCATGAAAAGATAATTTTAAGGAGATGAGGTAGTTTAGATGGCTCGTTTACAGCAAATTTCTAGTGAAAGTCTTAATCATTTAGAATCTCGAAAAAAGTCGCGCCCTAAGGTAGTAAAGTAAACATTGGGCAAATGGGAGTCATAGGAAAAAACAAATGTAAAATATTTTAAAAGCAAACAATGATCGCCCGAGTTCAAAGCTTCAAACAGAACTTATCATGTGAAAAGTGATTTGAAGCCTTATCATGTGAAAAGTGATTTTGTACCTGGTTGATCATTGAGTTTCGAATGTAGGTTTCTTTCCTCTAAGACATTTGAGATCAAGCACGAAACAACTGAAATATTTTCTTCATTTGGAGTTCATCTTTAAAAGTCTCTACCCTACCCACATTCGCAACTCTCAAAAGGAACTTAAATGCTAAAAAACTAAAAAGGTAAAATAAAAATCAGTAGAGCAGAATACATAATGACATATATCAAATAAAGAAAACTAATGTTAAAAGGGTAATGGAGAAAAAAACTATACTACTAAAATTGCAAAAATTTTCTTCATTTGGAGTTCATCTTTAAAAGTCTCTACCCTACCCACATTCGCAACTCTCAAAAGGAACTTAAATGCTAAAAAACTAAAAAGGTAAAATAAAAATCAGTAGAGCAGAATACATAATGACATATATCAAATAAAGAAAACTAATGTTAAAAGGGTAATGGAGAAAAAAACTATACTACTAAAATTGCAAAAAAGATATATAATTATTTACAGTAAATTATTATTACAATTCATGAAAACCTTAGGTGAGGTC
>KK121492.1:203697-249884 GCA_000611955.2 Stegodyphus mimosarum | reverse complement strand
AGCTTTAATTTGCTAACTTATTAAAATGTCTTAAATAAGAAATAAAATAGTTTTCTAGTTTATAAATAATCACTATCTGAAACAAACTATAAATATTCATTTAAACCCTCCAAGAGTTTTGGACATCAAATTCCATACCAAAGGATAGCTTTCCCATTTGTTACACAGGAAACTTTCTCTCAGATTCTGATCAATCCAATTTTAAGTTGGGTGTATATTTTAAGGTAGGGAGTCAAGGTAGAAAGATAGAGGGTCATTTTGGAATTATAATCAAGAAAATATCGCTTATTTGTGACATTTTAGGAAACATTGTAATTTCAGGGCAAGCCTGTAATGCTCGGTGGTTTAATATAAAAAACTAATTTCACAGTTTTTATTTTGTATACAAATTCATAAATTTTTTAATGATAAAATGAATATAATAATATATAATTCAATGCTTCTTTAAAAAATTTCAGATTTATGGTAAAAATTCTATGTTACCTTTAACAATGTATGACACATAGAAGAAGTCTTTATTTAAATATATTTAACATTCACTTTTCCACAAAGAATTCTAATTTTTTTGTGCTCAAAATCACAACATAACAGAAATATAAATATTAAATCTAACTTCTGTAACGCTTAATTTCGCAAAATACCAGAAAGTCCTAATATTATTCACAAACTAATTCAAGAAACTGTATAATTATTAAAATCTACTAAAATGTGTAATATTGTCTTGAACAACCATTAACTAACAAACAAAATTAAATTAAATGGTATAATATTTTTTACACTCGACTAAAACGGCAAATTATCCTATTCCTCTCACAGAAAATATATAAAGATCTCGCAGTACAAATATTAAACATTACTCTGAAATTCTATAGCATTTTTGTCAGTTTTTTTTTTTTAACATGTTGGGGAAGGGAAAGTTTGTTATTCAATGCGTTAAATTTCATTCACATTTCATTTATTTAATAAAGCCAACAACCATGCTTTATACGATCATTATCTTATGTCAAATTTAATTTTGATGCAGAAAGGAATATAGCTCAAAAATGGAATTGTTTTTGTTTTTCCAACGATGAAATTAAAAACCTATTCTCATAATATCTTGCATAGTCACTGCAAAGTCATATTAAAAATCTGCCTCTTCAATACTGTCACCCCAGAAATTTGAAAAACACGCTGATTTGAAACGAGATGATACACTCCACACTTAAATGTTTTAAACGGAGTATTTAACCTCGCGGTGTAAACAATCACCAATTTAAAAGACAGCATTCTTTCGATCGGATGCCGAATGAACTTGGGACGAGGCTACGCGAAAGTAAAAATTAAAATTTGCGAGATAATACTCACCAACAATGATAACACATATCAGCAGAACAATTATCGACTACATGCTGTCTTTGAATTTTAGCACTGTGTGTACTGCTTTTCTTGGCGAGCATAACCAGCAGCCAACACCCTCGAACTCACTTTCGTTGCCGCTCCGCCGCCATGCTTGACATGTAGCGCCATCTGGTTATATGAAAATTACGTCATTGTATGACGTAAAAGGAGTATGCCACTCGGTGAATAGGGAGGATAAAGAGAATTGGGAGAACAAGCGCCGAACTTAAAATCTCTGAAGACAAACTTGCGATTACTTCTGCTATTCAGCCATTTAATGATTTACTGATATTCTAATTTTCCAAAATGAAAAATGTAATTCTTCAAGAATTTATATTTTCCTAAAACGACGAAATATATAAATGTAGCAGTAAACTTTATAAAATATAAAATATTTGTAAAGTTGGAAATCTTTTATCCAAATTAACATAATCTAAGTAAAGCAAACCTGAAAATACTGGTGAAAATGCAAGCGATGTTCATCTGCCAAATATGACATTTACATAATAGATATACTTCGTAATTTAGCAGTAACTGTAAATGTATTTTACTCAAAAAGTTTCGGTCACTGTGTGACGTTTAAGCTGTTATTTGATAAAGCATTATGCAAATAAATCCTTATATTTGCTTAACTTTAACTCTTCAGAGTTAACAAGAATTCTTAGTAAAATATTATTTTTAACAAAAGTTTTAATAATCGGTGATAGTGAAGTAGTACTACGTTCCCTGTCAAGAAACAGGGTAATATCACCATATTACATCTATCTTATTAACATAATTATTTTTTTTCACCATCAGAGCGTTTAAAATATTTCTTTTAATTAGGTTATTTCTCCTTTCTAGCCCCAAAACGGTAAGTCTTTAAAGTAAATCTTTCTGAAGGAAGACATTATAAAATTAACTGTTAATAGTTATCATATGATTCTTAAATAATACAGATCATGCATGCACTTGCAGGAAAAATGAGATCGAAGTCTTTAACGCAGCAGCATTCAAACGGAAACTTTTATAAACAAGTATAATAAGAAAATATTATGGATTTTTGAGGCAAAATAAAATTATTTCGTCATTCTAAATAACATAATATCAGTAATATATTCCTTTGCCTCAAATTATTACCGTTGTTCTCTTAGTAATTGCGCCAAAGCTCTGCTCCAGTACTTCTCAAATTTTGTTTTAAATCATAATTTTAGCTGGAGCGTACTGCAGCCCTAAATAAAAAGGCTTTTTACAAAACTGAACCATAATTTTAGCAGAAAATTCTTCTGATCTCCAAAATTTTATTTTAATATCATGTAAGGCCTTAAAAACCGATTCTAACTTCTGAATGTAGGTCTGTCTTTCTCTGAGAATCAATCTCTTTGAAGAAGGTCGATACCTTTTAAGAAAAAAAAAAGTTCTACCTACATGTCAAAGTCTTATTCTCCAGAGCATCTGCAGACTTTTTGGAACGATGTAACCAAAAGCGGGAAACAAAAATTGTCACTTTACAGATCTATTCTCGAAATTGGAGGGAAATATTTTCCCCTGTCGCATTCTGCCATACAGCTAGAATTATATAAGCAGGAGAAAGTGGTCAGAAAGTTTTGGACTCCTCTCATTTTCTTTTCATAAGTTACACATCTCCGTTAAAACTTCCTTCCATACTCTCATACTCTTTCTAGCATTCTCTCTATTCTCATTAGTGATGTTATAACCTTTTTCCGTTTTTGAATGGTTTACTGAAAAAAGAAGCGTCTTTGTTTCTACCATCATTTGAAATAGCAGTTTATACTGTATATTGAGAGTTCAAATTCAGTCAGAACAAGGCTGAGCTAATTCTCAGATTTTGAGTTAAATTGTAATTCCAGCCACTGCCCCAAATAACACGCGATCCAGTGTTTTATTTTATTATTTAGCTATTTTTCAATCATACAATAATTTTTCATACTTTTATTAGTTTATCTGTTCAGGTTTTTTTAAGTTTTTAATTATTAACTCTTTCATATATTTATTTTTGTTTCTCTCTCTTGACGGCCTTCTATAGGACTTCAGCACTTCCAGTTTTAGAAATTAAGCCTTAAGTCTGTTAGTGCATGTAATCTGTAGTTCTCTTATGTGTCACCAACTATGATATTGTAAATAATGTTAAGCGCTTGCTTAAAATTATTAAACGGCGGGCACGCCCATTGTGGCGTTCCTAGTGCTTTATAATATTCATTATTGTGCGATTTATATCTATATAAAGATGATCTATGAATATCCAGGACTGCCTGTAACTGGGGAAAAAAAAACCACCAGCTCCGACATCGATGCTAGCATCCCTACCAACTCCATATAATTTTTTTATTATGTATGCATACATGTATTACAAGTATGCAGTAACTGACGTAGCTATGTTAGAAAATAAAGATGATGTTTTAAGTGTAAAACTGTCTCTGAAATTTGTAGACCCCACATCAGAAAACATTGAAACTGCAGGGGCATTGCATATTTAAGAATATGCTGACATCAGCAAGCATCGTACGGAAATCAACAAATTTAACAACATAAATACATTCTACAAAAGTATAATGACCAAATTATGGATAAAAAGGCCATTAGTAACGGTTTATTTAGTTTGGAAATACTAATCATCTAGTGTTTCAGCTGGTGCTCTTGTCAATCTGGTATTTCAATTCTAATAGTCTGCATAAAAAGTTTTATATTGCGCACCGCAGGGCCCGATTTGTAAAACTGGAGCTTCGGGGCAAAACCTGTTACGGCAGGCCTCCTCCAATTTTTTAGTGGTACTACCGCGAGCGACATTTCCGCACACAAAAGTATTAACTAAAGGACGGTAATCATATCTTGTTTAATTTAGTGACATTCCAGCTCAAAATCACCCTCTTTGATTATCTTTCAATAAATTTGGTGACGTCGATTATTTTAGCAAAATTTTAGGCGAACTAGAATACACAAACATAGATTTGACCAATATATTCGTATTATGTATTGTTAACATGTATTTGAAAAAGCGTGATAAATATCTTAAAACTTGAAAACATCTGCAGTTTCTCTTCATTCTTTGTATAGGCTTCGGATTGGCAGCAAAATGCTTGTGTGTTAAAAGTTATCAACGGAATTTCCTTTTTGTCGTTAAAATAAATATTTACTTATTACTTTTTAATCACACGGCGATTATTCTTTTGTTGTTAGTAGCACAAAACTATGCTTTATTATATCAGTTTTTGATTGTATATTCTTAGCTATATTATAATTTTGAAATGAATGCTACAGCATTTAAACTCTATATTGTTCGTTGTTAATGAGCTAACTGAAATACTTTTATCATGTTACCTATCTTAATATATTCTATTTTCTGCTTTTCTAGAAAACTTCAAATCTACTCAATCGATTTGACAGATGCTGTACTTTGAAACACCTCTGAGTGTTTTAATAAGCTGTTGAATTTCAGATGAGGTCTTTAATTGTTACTTTGTGATTCTGCATTTCTACAATATTATTTGTCGTAGAAAGGCAGAATCACCAAGTAAAAAATTGTTTGTTGTGTGCTTCTCCCATTACAGTTTCACATTTTCACAGGAATATTTTCGGTATTCAACTATTGACTGAACAATACATCCACTAATTCTTTTAATTTTATGTTCTTTTGCTCAACCTTCTGTTATTAACTAGCGACGAAATGTTGAGGTTTTCTTTTTCTGGTGAAGGATTTCGGCAAAGTACACAAAAGTATGTCTGTGTGGAGAAATGCCTTCGCAAGAGACATTTTAAGGGAAACTTGCTTATATACCTTCTACATATGAGAAAAACCACAAAAGCTCCCATGCAGCCAATCTGTTGGCCGGTATCTGACTGGTTTGGTTTATTTGACTATAGCAAAGCACTCTAGGGCTGTCTAAAGGGAGGGATGCCTTCGAGCATTACTTTTTAAAAGAAACTGTCTCGTATTCATGCTACAAATAGACAAAAACACGAAAACGCCAACACAGCCAGCCCATTCACCGGGATTCAAACCCCGGATCGAACTATCAGTGTTCAGCGACTTTAACACTCGGTCTCAGGCGGGCATCGCTGGAACATAAACTCGAATCAAACTACCAGCATTTACAGATTTTGAAACTCGGCCGCTGATGGGGCGAGTTGCTGAAGAACAGCGCTAACGTCTGCCCATTCTAACATTTAGTCAGATTTTTTATATTCCCAATACGGATTAAATATATCAGTCTTTGTGGCGTCGCCAAAGTGCTTGTGTAAACTGTTAGTTAATTTCTGTGACGACTGTCTTGAAAAATAAAGCATATTATCTTCCGCTACCTTCTCCTTGTTCAAAACCCATTATAATGTAATTCGAATTTCACCTAGCAAGTTTATTTAAATCTTGAAACATTTTGTTTTACTGGGTGTCAGAATATATGCTTCAGTCATCATTTCATATTCGTTCACTCATACGGAAGTGGTGTATTGCAAAGCTAACTTCTGGCTCCGTACAGACAGTCAAGTGACTATTATTCCGTCTTAGATTTCCAGTAAAAATAACTATGAAACTCAGAAGAAGGTTTAAAATAAACGTTTTATTATAATTTCAACATAACTAACGACACCGGTCGTGTATTACAAAATAAATTACCACTGTTTGCGAAATCTCATAGAACATAAACATCAAAGTAAAACTTAAATAATTAAAGCATGCAATTCGCATGGAGAAGTTCTACTGTAAGCTCTGGCTCAGACCTTCTAATCACGCGAACAAATGCCTTCCATTTGCAAGGCTAAAGAAAACTTAATGTCTTTGTTACCCTACAAAAAAAAAAGGTAGTGAAATCATTAGGAACTCAGTCATGAATTGCTCTCTGGGTCTAATAGACGATCTTAACTTTTCTCTACCTTAAAATCGCCCGACGTTTTACTCAAAAACATTGCGTTCTTTATGAAAATGTGACTTAAAGATGACTGCATAATCACAATGCATTTAAAACACCTCATCCTTAAAAGTTTTTGGCATCGAAGAATCTACTCTAACCCATTTTCGACAAATGAATTTTGAATTCCATTTTATCTGCGTTACACTTGTAAATATGTTCCATGATTTTCAAAACTATTTCATTTTGCGTTGTCATTTATCCTTTGTATCTTTACGTTTCGCCTTTATCTCCAAGCGATTCTTTAGAACTTGCATCAATAAGAAATTGATGATATCGATAGTGATAGTGAACCTTTAGGATAGTTTCCTTCGGATACTGCAATGAGGGAGAAATTCAGTTCCATAAATTTCTTAAAACACGACGAAAAACTAAAAACAGATAAGCAACACTGAGATCAGACATCTTGGAGATTGTTTAACAAAATCATGCGTGTAATCAACTGATTATTCTTGACCGAGTGTGCGGAGATGCCACTTGTTGTTCCTGATTAATTATGGTAGTTAAAAAATTTCATGTATTCCCACCTTGGTAATGCGGAAATCGCAGTGTGTGAAATATCATGTGCGAAAGTGACATATTTCACGCAAAATATACATCATATAAAATATTTTGTGAATTAAACCTATAATTCGATATTTTCCATTCAAAGTCATTTGAATCAAAAGGTACAATTCATCTTTCTAAGTTTTTATACAAAATGCAGACTTACATATTTTACACTAGAATTTTATTTTCTCTGGAAAAACTGGAAGGGTGGCGAAAAACACACATCATAATAATAATGATTGACCTAATATTGATTATATACAACTAACTTTGCTTGGCTGTTTAATTTATAATGTTTATTAAATTTATGCTTTAATAAACGGTATCATTAGCTAACAAAAATACAAGACGAAAACTCGATGTCTGATTTTCTTGAAGAAAGACATAAAATACGAAGTTTAATTTTTTATTCTTATTTCTAATTTTATAGTTTTAAAATTTAAAATAAAAATTACATAAAATATATTATGGGAGGATTGGTGGCCCCCACGTGCCCTGTTTGCTTTTGCAGAAATCAAGCCCGGCACACAAAACATAAATTCAGCCAGAGCTTACCAAAATGCGAAACTTCAGGATACACTTCAGGATTTGGGCAAAATTGTTATTCATCCGGAACGCCATAGTTTTTCTTCTGTAAATAGAATGTTTATAGGCTGATGTGGGAATAAGTAATGTTCAAGAGGTCTTTAAACGGTTTAGAAGTTAAAATAAAAGGCAATTTTATTTAACCGTAAAAACTGCTAAGTTAACAAATATTTTTCAGGATAAAATATAAAAACCAATTTTTGGCAGTTTTGCTTATTGCAATCGTTCAATGAACTGGTTGGCACCGAATTAATCGATACTTATCTTGGTTTCGCTATCTATAAAGAAAAAATAATATATTATTTAACTTCAATTTTATTTAGTCACAATGAATTGATTTAAGTTATTTCTCTTTACTTATTATTTTAATTATTTATTTTTATTCACCATTCACGAAAATATTCCATAGGACCTCCGTACACATATTTTTCGCGTGTGTTCTTCAATATTTACATATTCTTAAGATCCGAATAAAGATGTTAAAAGCAGTATTTCGGTGTGTTTATTTTACATAATTACATATCTTATTTAATAACTGTATTTCTGATATTGATATATAAAGCAAACAATTACATTTCAAACTATGTCAACTTTCCTATTCTTTCCCATTGTAAAAGTAAAAAGCATTTAAGAGTTGTTTTAGATAAATTATGCATACTGAACTGAATCCACCAAAAATATTTACTACAGCTCACTGTTAAAATACATAACCATTAACACCGTAAGCCATTAATGATTTTACGACATACATTCATACAATAAGAGTTCTCCTTATAATTCCTGACAATAGTTTCCATTTTAATAGTCAGTAAACGTTTGTTTCAATTCCTTCATTCTCTCCAGAGGCAAAGGGGTTCTCTGCCCTATTCATCATTTCTCGAGAATCATCTATTATCCTCGCTATCATCATTTTTAAAGCACTTTCTCTTCGATCATTATTTTTAAAGAATACTCGATCATCCTACCAATGATTCGCAGCCAAGAAGGCGAGATCCCTTCGGGCATTAGAGTTTCGCAAGGGGGCGTATGTAGTTTGAAAGGCTTAGTGCCGATTGAGCCCATTCTCAAATCAGCCTTAACAGTTCAGTTTCCATTTAAGCCTTAGAGGGAAAGATCCAATAATTTTATTCCCAAATTAGCCCGATCGAGAAATGTCCCCTCATTTCCTTTGCAACCAAGTCTGTGTTTTTACGACCCTTGCAGTAAGAGAGTGTAACAAAAAGAGATAATAACAAACACTTTTACTTAACAGAATGTAAAATCAGTGCTTTCAAAGACATAGCACTTTTTTTAATCATGGTTGATCTTATAGGGATATGACTGTATAAGGAAACGATATTGCATAAATATTTTGATTTTATTTTGTTATTATTTCAGTTAAATCTTTTAGCTTCATTTTACACGTTTCCAAGATGTGCCGCAAGGCAGCATGTTATTGTTTCTCAAATATCTTAGCTATTAATAATATTTTATCACAGCTTTAAAGCTATGAAATGGCTTTCTTTAATTTCACCTTTTTCAAAGTTAAATTGTGGAGTTCTGACAACATTTCCATATTAAAAGTATACATTAAGTTAGCTGTAAAAGATCACTTCAAATCTAAAAAAAAAAAAAAAAAGCTTCAGAAGATGCCTTTCTCAATGTACGACACATTAAAAAAGTCTGAGTACTATATGACTAAACTGACCCTCCTTTAAGTTTATACCAAAGCTCTCAACCTTTTTTGCCCCATGCATCCCTTTCACTATTGCTGTATCATTCTTCTTCTCCTTTGTAAAAGAACCTATATATACACTTATTTAGATTTAGCTTATTCTCTAATGTATTTTGTAAATTAATAACATAAAGTATAGAAAATGTTGATAAATACTAAAACTTGAATGAAAGTAGTGCTTTGATTCATAAATTAAAATCCATTACTTTACTGCTAAATAAAAGGCTAACCGCATTCCCACCCTGAAGCGATGAAATTGCCCACATACCCCCTGGTTTATATGATGGGGGGTGGTAACAAAGGCTGAGATGAGAATGATGGTCAAAGGCTGTTTCGAATTCGGGGTAAGCCAGGAATAAAATCATCAAGGCTGTTTTTAGAAAAAGTTCAATTGGGACATCACAACTTTGAAAATACACACATCGAAAATATGGAACTAGGCATTATGCTCATTTAAGCGTGGTGAATATCTTATTAATTGCGTCTGGCTTTAAATAGTAAAAAATCGGGATTCTACGTTTGTTCTTTCTAGTATTCCTATAACGTTCATACAGCTTTGGATGCCTTCGTAGAAGTCAGCTGTTGGAATACTTACTTTTCGTTACAATTACTGAATTTTTAAGGAGATTCTCCATGAAAAGGTGCTGGAACGTTTATACCAGTCGGTCCTTATTCTACGACAAAAACCCTGATAAGAAAGCCAAGGTATAAGTAAGGTATTCCACCTTCATGAAGACCAGTTTTGAATTTGAAGAAAGCAACCTTCATAAAGGTAAGGGAATTTATACGGTATACTGCTACGAAAGTAGGATTTTCATTTTCCTAATTAATTAGACTAGAAAATAACTTTACTTATATATGTGTGTTTCGGCATGAAAGTGTTCCTTCTTTCCACAGGTTCCTTTTTTTTTAAGTTAAAAACTGAAACCTTTATGTGAGGGCACCTTTTTTCCAGGAGGCGCATGAGCAGAAACAAAGCAAAAAACGCGAACGGCTTAATTCCTAAAATTAGAAGTGGCAGAGTCCTATGGAAGGTTGTCAGGAAGAAGGGAAAACAATAAATAACTTAAGTAATAATTAAAATAATTAACTAATTACATTAAAATTAAATATAAAGATCTAAATAAAAAATTAATAAATTATTGAATTCATGATAAATAGTTACGTAAAAGAAATAAAATATTAGACCTCTTCTTATTTGTCGCTCCAGATGGACTCCACAAAAAAAATTCTTCCGAATCCGATAACGTAAGAGCAAGCATAAAGTGACAATTTTAGTTCTCTGTATTTGGTCGCATACTTCAAAAGTCTGCGAGAGCTCTGCAGTGGGAGATCACCAGCGTTGGACGTGCATACCAATATAGTCACTTTTAATACTTTCGGAAAGGAAAAATGTTACCCATTCTCAGAAATTCATTGCACTACCTTAGAGAATAAGCCTTCGCTGTGTGTGGGGGGGGGCGACTTTTCATTTCTTAAAAGATTAAACCTTCGTGAAAGTTTTTGTTCCGCAGAGAAAGACAAGCGTGCATTCAGAAGTTAAAATCTATTTTTAAGGCATATTTGTTATTAAAATTAAATTTGACAGTTGAAACTGTGTTTCACTTACATAGAAGAGCCCTTTTATTTAAGGCTCCGGCTAAAACTACGATTTGCCTCAGAAACTAAGAAGTAACGGAGCCCGACTCCGGTGAGCTCCGGCGAATTTAAGCTGTGGCCTAAGAGAAGAGACATCTTCGTGGAGCAAATTCGAAGGGAAATTACCTCGTATTCTTGTTGCAGATTAAGAAAAATCACAGAAATTTTCATGCAGTCAGGTTGTTTGTCGGAATATTTTATTCCAGTTCTCAATCATCCTAAGTAGCTCAGTTCCTGGTACCTCGGATAATCAATTTTAAATCAATGTTAAATTCATCGTAAATTAAAATTTTGTTATAAAGAGATACCTGCAACTTTCTTGAAAAAATATGAATCTATTTACGATATTCAACTCACCCCCACATCCAAAAAAAATTGACACATATCTGCAGGATGGCTTCCTCGTTAACCTATCCTGCACGCGCATTTGGGACAAAGATGGAGGATTGATGACAACCCTAGAGCGCAACATTAACATCACTAAACCTACTCTCATCAAACAGTTGATAAAATATATATTTTCTCTCTTCAAAAGCGAGAAAAACACACTCTTTTGTTTGGGAATGAACGCCCGCAGGCAACACCGTTTCCCAAAATCTAGAGAAAGATAATCGAGCTCGCAGTACTGCCCCAGCACCTCGAGCTAAAATCTCCCTCTTAAACTAGTTTTCATGGACGGATAGTTGAGCAGCATTGAATAAACCAAAAATTTTCGAACCCGAAGGGCTTGCTGAGTGTACTCAAACGGAAAAGTTGGTCGCCGATTGCTCAATAGGTATTTCGGTTTGTGTCAGAGATCAGAAATAGGTTGTAGTTGCTGATCGAACGATTAGAAAACACATCTGCTCGTTTTTATGACTGCTAAGAAAAGCAATCGTAAATCTAGAAACCCCGTTGAAGCCGAGTTATTTTTAAAAAATCCTAATTCTTTTTGGCCATTTCCGGTATTTGTTTACTATCTACTATGACTGTCTAAATGACGCAATGGCCGATTTCGGGGAAGAAAGTTTTATTAATGAAATATAGTTTTTGATGCCGCAGAATAGCCAGAACTCAAGATTTGCGAGTAGAAATAGAGAATCAAAAGATCAAACAACCACAAATTCTCGTCAAAAGTGATCAACTAATAGTTATGACCAATTACAGCTTTGTGGGTGGTTCAGCTGGTCAAATAACAAAGCATTTAATAGTACTCCGTTCACTCGTCAAGAATGTCTTTCGTCGCTTGCCGGCTTCGAATATTCAAATTGGTTAAGTAGCTCTTCCGCGGAACTCAAGATTCTGATTCATATTTCAGGGAAGCCCAAACCTCCAATTCATCTTTTCCCCATTATTTTCATGGCATTAATTCCTTAAATTTATCCAATAACTGGGAGCATCAATTGTTAAACGAATAAGACCATTCAACATTGAAAATTGCGCTGGATTTACACTTGCGTGAAATAGACAGGCTGCATGAGTATTTTCGTGGTTTTTCCCTTATGTATCAAGTATACGAACCAAGTTCCTACAGAAGATTCTGAATCCGTATCGAACTATCACAGCTCAAGGACCTTAGCCACTCAATCTCTGGTGAGCCGTGTTTCGATATAAGATTTCACGAATAAAATTCTCAAAAGAATAATAATATAAAACATACACTAAAAATTTATATATTACAATATACATTAATAGAATGAAATGTATATTTAAAAAAAGACATTTAAAAATGTATTAGTTGCATACGATTTCGTAAATATTTTATTTTCACTTTATGTAATTACAATGGATGAAAGGGATGTATATAAATATACATATATACGTATATGTTTTACTAAGAATGATCTAAAAATCCTCTACAGAACAGTAAATATTTTATACTTTCAAAAATATTACATGACTTACTGGCAACTCAAATTCAAATTTGGAAGAGAAAAATTAATTCTAGTCTGAGTGATAAAAACGTATGTTTTCTTTTATGCTTTGTTTCACACACAGTTTTGTAGATTTTCGGTCAACTATTAAATCAGTAAATACAAATGTGGCTGTCGTCTCTTTGAGACTCCTCAAAGGAGAATTTATTCTTTTCAATGGGTGGATTTCATGTCCTAGTAAAATATAGAAATGTTGCCATTTGAGAGAAAATTTTATGGCAAGCGATCGATTAAAGCAAATGCGCTTTGAATAATAAGGTATTTCTTTAATAAATAAGTACACAATTCTCCCTATTTTGTTAATTTACGGTGATATAATTTGTTTTGTCCATTTTAAACAGAAGATTTTAACTAAATCTCTAATTTAATAAAAAAAACTGTTAAGGTTTAGATTTTAAATATATCTTTATCTTTAATTTCTTTTTTATTTTGAGAACTTATTTTAACTACGTCTTTAATCTCTTGGAACTAATTCTTGTCGTAACTTATCGTCTATCATAACTGTTTAGCTTAATATTATTCGAGGTTTTAAACTGAAATCTGCATACCAGATCAGATTATAATTTCTTCCTAAGGCAGTAATTTTTATATATTTATTATTTTTAAAATATTTTTTTAACTTTTGGAAGCATTCATAATATCTTCGAGCAGATTAGACTGGAATCTGAAAGCATCTTAGAGTAGGCTAGACTGGAAACTGAAATTTTCTTATTGCACTTATTTTAAATTTCTGCCATTCCCATACAAAGAAGATGATCTCTGATATTTTAAGATATTTTCTCTATACTTACCACAAACTTCGTGATGTAATTGGAAAGCACTTCCGACTAGCAATCAGAAGGTCCGGAGTTCAGATCCCGGCGAGGGCACTGCGGATTCTTCATGTTTCCCTATTTCGGCAAACCTAATGACTCCACAGTGTAACTACAAAACTCTCGATGATGTCAGATTCATTATTCCTTGGAATGAACATAGTAGAAGTATTTGAACGAAATTTCGTTTCATAGTTTATAACAGGGAGGTTAGGATAGATGGAGTATGCCTGACATGACAAAAGCGAAGCCAAGGAAATATCAAAGACTTGACTTCACGAATTACGAAGGCCGCCGTACAGCATACGGATAAGACTACGAAACATACTACGATACGTACTAAATAAAATTACACTGATCTGGAGAGCAAATAGCAATGTCCGCAAGCTCAAAAAAGTGCCTTTAGGCATAATTTGCACAAAATACCATTGAAACTTTCCCTGCTCCAAGTTTTATCATACACTTATCTTATAATTACTATTTGCAGACTCTCATGGACCTAGATTTTATTAAATTTGAAAGTAATTTGCAGTTCTTTGATTTTTCTATATACTAAGAAGAAAATCATTTATGTTTTGTAGTAAACGCAACAGAAGATTTACAAGGTGTGACTCACACACGAAAAAAAAAAAAAAAAGAGAGAGACTAAGTTAGACTACGCTTAAAAAGACTATGCTTAAGACTTATGCTTAAAAAAAGAGTGGAATTGGCAACAACTGCTTGAAATTGTAATGATTAAGTGGGTTCCCAGTGGTCAGACTGTTAATCAACACTGCTGCATTGAAGTACCAAAAAGACTTCGCAAAAAAATTAGGACAAAAAGGTCACAGTTGTGAAGTGATGGATCGCTGTTGCGCCAGGACAATGCATCCACTCACACGGCCCTATCTGTCAAACAGTTTCTGACCAGCAAAAACCTTATTGTGAAGGGGCATCCTCCTTATTCACCTGATTTGACTCCATGCGACTTTTTTATTTCCTAAAGTTAAATCTTGTTTAAAGGGGATCCATTTTACCTGAGTTGAAGTGATTCAGGCAAAAAAAGAAAATCTGAAAGGCCTTCCAAAAACCTCGTTCCAGAACTGTTATCAGCAATGGCAGTACCGAATACAGAAGTATGGGAATGCTGAAGGGGATTACTTTGAGGGTGATAACGTCACGGAGAACTGATTCTGTAAGTACAATCAATAGGACCAGTCTTTTTTTTTATGTTTGTGTTTGTGTGTGTGTGTGTGCGTGCGCGCGCGCGCGCGTGTGTTTGTGTGTGTGATATCTCGTATAAAAGTTCAACGATGAATAGCTAATATGTAGACAACGCTAATCAGAATATAAACAAAACCAATCAGAAATCCGTTTATGGCAGCGGCCGTCCTATCATTACATTTCATGGCTTCATTTTTCCTGCACAGGATATACAGAGCAGGCTTACTCCATTTATTCTAATCTCCTTGCAGAAACATTTAGTTCTTTCCAAGCCAGGAAACGTTTCAATTCAATTATATCCTTGCTGAGATCTGAACCATAGATCTTTCAACTCTCAGTTGGACATCCTACCACTTTGCTTACGACGCATAGGAGAATGCGATTATTCGCTATGTTCAGACGAAATGGATATTACACAAATGGTGTAATTCCGAGAGTGCATTATACATATATAATAAGCCTTTAATAAAAACACCTTTTTTAAATTAAACCTTTGTCTCAAAAAGCTGAAAGTTCAACAGCAACCACGTACAAGGAGGGCATCTGAAAATCCTACGTTAATGGCTAAACTTTGAAGAGTTTCCTACATAACAGAATAAATAATCAGATTGTATATTTGCATGAATTAATGTCTGTAGTAATCTTGTAATCTTAACATAAAGAGTCATCAAAGTAAGTCAACTGAATTGTTAAAAACAGGTATTCTTCTCAAGCAGACTGTGGCTTTATTCTAACTTTTTCAGATAAGGGCAAAGGGAAAACAATGAATATCTTCTCTTTATGAAATAGAACGCTTCGGTTAGTTAGTGAATTGACCTCTGAACTACTCAGTAAGCTTGTACTAGATTTGATTGACTTCCCCCTTTTCTTAAAGAATTAAATGAAGCAGATAAAACCAAAGGCTTATCAACTATTTATTTTCATTGAAGCATTGTTTAGCAGTTTATTTCATGCCATTCATACTTCCAAATCATGGAGTTTCTGATACTGAGTGGTCATAAAAATTCTTCCCCGATATATGAACCCGTATTGGCCTATCCACTTAACCAATCAAAATGAAATTTCAGATATTGTTATTTTGAAGGTATATGCTCGAGATTATGATGAATTAAAACGGCCGATCTCTCATGATTACAGTTACAACGAAAAAATTTCGAAATTTTCGAACGGCGACACTCTTTTTTTTTCGCAAACTCAGCAGTGAAATGAAAACCATAAATAGCGTTAGAATTATACATGTATGACGAAAATTGTCAAGGTAGAAGAACATTGTAAAGGCCTAGTAACAACACAAGAGAGGACAGAGAAAAAAAAACTTTTATTGGAATTACAAGTTTTCAAGGTATACAACGTTTCAAGATGAGAGTCATCTCGCGTAACTTTGCAGTTCCGTGACCACCGCGATACTCTGACCTCACTCCGATGGATTTCTAGGGCAACATCAAATCCATGAGATTGTCAGAATCGAAAGATGCCATAAAACGTGAAGTCATGCAGATTCTTTCACTGATGCTACGTTAGCTATTGTTGCCAACAATCTCCTATATGCAATGCGTTATCGCTTGCGAACGTGAGCACGTAGAAAATTGTAATTCCAATAAAAGTATATTTCCCTGCAATAATGTCAGACAGATTACAGTAATGTCAGAAACAGAATTTAACTGAACTGGCGCCTCTTGAGTGTTGGCTTGCTATACCTTACGAAATTGTGCACTCAGTAAAGGAAAATGCTAGCGTGAACAACTTAATAATACAGTGAATCATTTAAAGAAGACTGCATTTTAACCACAGATTCTAGCCTATATAATAAATTGAATAATTTGTGAAAGGATAAAATTAATGATTCATAAATAACTGACTATAGTTTTGAACTTATAGTGAAAGAAATACTATTCTTAAGTTTACTTAATATAAAAAAATAATTTAGTTAACAGCTAAATTAGGCATTTTGGTAGTCGTATGAATTCACATTTGATGGTCTGGGTAAGATAAAAGGATGATCGTTTAGCAGAATAATACTATAATTATCAATAGCGATGTTTATGTTATCAGAAATATTTGGAACATTTAAGATTGTTATTTAAAAAGGTAGTCACCATAATAGAGCGCACTTTCATAATTCACACATTTCTTCTCCCCCCCAGGCGCCCTTGCTTCTTTTATCCCCCCACAAAGTCATAAATAGAGTATTGCTACAATTTAAAAGATAAAAGAAAAAGGGTAAAGAAAAATAAAAAATAGCTAAGAAATACTTATTTGTTTTTTAAACAGCTCACATTTTAAATAAACGTCACAGTTTGAAAAGAAAATTATAGATTACTTGCTGCGAGGAAAGACAATAGCTATTAGAAATGGCATGTCTGTAAGCCGCATGGAAGGTTACTAAAATATTATAAGTGGTGGAATGGCATCATATTTAAAAACTTGTGACTTACCAGACAGCGCAGACGATTAATATATTGTCCGATTAATATAATGTAACATGACGCGTGAAAAAAAAACCGCGGACATTTCTAACGTTAAAACTATTGTGAAAATAGTCTTAAAGCGTATTAACAAAAATACACTTGAGATAAAGAGATATTAGATTCTCTGCTATCGAGTTCTCAATTTGTTTCGTTGTTAATACGGCATTTCCGAACAGGCGTGTCTCAGCTCAACACACTCAAATAAAGAGTCAGTTGAGTAACAACAGATTGAACAGGTTATTTGCGCAAACACGCTGGACGATATAGCCATAAAAAGAAATAAAAACCCATCAGATGTGGCCATTTCCTCTTTAACGGTGCGTTCAGCACGGAGTTTTTACCACTTAGAGAAGCGGGAGATGGAGGGAGTAGAAAACCTCTCTCACTACAAAGCCCTGTCACTCCCATTTACAGAGAAGTAACTCAAAAGGCTGTCAACGGGAACACAATAATACCGTTACTCGCTTGCCAGAAGATGTCCATCAGGGCAAGATGGGCTGATCGAATTAGAAAAGGCGGATGTGCAATCCTCCCGTGCCTTATTAAGGGTCCACACATCAGCTGTCGCTGAGCGTTAACGAGTGTACGTCTTCCCTCTTGCCCGAGAGAAGTTATGGATAGTTAGACAGCACTCTGAGCTTCATGTGTTTGGATTTACACTAAGAGAATTACAGAGTCGGATGTACATTAAGAGAATTACAGAGTCGGATGTACACTAAATTCTTATTTATTCGTACTAATGTGGGCGGAGTAATTTAGGATAAAGTTTTCGGTAGGATGGCTCTTGAAAACTATTTTCGACAGTTAAAAGGTAGAGCACACATCCTTGTGGCAATTACTTTAAGTAACAGTAAAGCTCAATTTAAGCACTCTCCTATTTTCCCACTGATTCACATCACGTAATTTGCTCAGACCAGAAGGTTATATAAATCAAAGCACGTGCAAGACCGTTTAAAAGCTAATGAAGGTTATCTAAAACTCATGCTCTGCTCAGCGAAAAGCCTCCTTGCTATGCGTGTTTGCTAACGTCGATCTGTTTGGAAAGCATATAGTTTGCTCTGGATTTTGAATTCCAGCTGGGAAGCGTTCCTTTCTATAGTGATTAATTTTACGTATGGAACCAAGTGTTTTTTTTTTTACTTGTGTGCTTGAAGACACGCCACCTAATTATTACCAGTTATCGTCTATAGGTAATCGACCCTTTAATGTTGCAAATTTTCACTTTATTTGTAAGCCACCGGGAACGGTCAAATAAAGTTTATTTAATTTTTATCTGTGATTTTGTATGTCGATATTAGTTAGGGTAATAACTCGAAGACACTTATTAAGTAACTCGTAACGGATAAAACCTGCTATGCAATACTTTTACTTATTTTTATTGCAAGGGAGTTTACTAGTAGGACATCAACATAATGATGCTTTGTCATAAAGGTGCGAGCATTTTTACGCAGATTCGCTAAGGCAGAAACTTCTGTGCAGGTGCCGACATCTTTGCAAAGATCAATTTTTCCTTGATAAAAGCAGCCTTCATAAAGATATTGGTATAATTATGCGAAATATGTTAACTCTGAGTATGGATCGCTGACTTCTAAACTAATTCTTAATCAGAAGACGACGATAAAATACAAAGAATTATAGTACAAGAATAAAACCATAATAGATTGAATTTTATCATGTAAATATGAAAAAATATTCTAGCTAACTAGGCTAATCATAGGGGTTCTGAATAATTTATGCAGTGACTATGGCCTTCACCTATTTTTCATGTAGCAGACTTTAGTATCATCTTTAATAGGTCTTGTTATTCGTATGTCTGGATGTCACAAATATATCAAAACAACAACTTCAATACCTCTTCAAAAATATGATTATATTGCTGTGCAAAAAAATTCTAAATTTGAAAGTGATGTGCAAATTCTGTATAATTTAAATCAATATTATTCCTGAACTGGCTTTAAAAATAATTTAGCACAAAACCAATTTTGAAAAATAATTTTAATGGAAAAATGGCAACATTGAGACAAAAAAAGCCATTAAATTTAAATCATTGTTATAGGTCAGTTACAGATTTTTTATTACAACGAGTTAAAATACAGTAACATTATTAAGTTAAAAAAAATTTTAAGAAAGATAAAATTTTAGGATCTGTGAGCAAAAATATTATCATCTTGATGGGCAAGGATCCATGGCTAAAATTCAACTGTCATGCAATTTGGAAAAGCGGAAAACATTTCAGAAATTCGTTCAAAATAAATATAAAAGCAGTTTTATTTTATAATTAGAAAGAATGTCCTTCTATCTGTGTAGCTCAAGTAATAAATATAAAGCAGATTACCTGCCTACAGCTGCACTTGATCGTTAATTCAAAATATAAACTAAGAAGTCTGTTAGAGACATCTCTGCACAGATTTAAAAGTTGTCTCATTACTGATAGAACAGTAAGTAAGCTTCCCAAAATCTTGTTCTTAATTCTAATGGAATCATTGAGGAAGAACAACCATCTACATCCAGAACAAAACACATCTATTTGAAAATACTTTGTCTGATGAGAAATATACGGCGCGTGAAGCATTTAGTAAATAAGGAAGAGATTTATTTACCTCAGCTTCTTAAAAACTGGATCTCATTAAACAATTTAATAAAGCAATGTACAAAATGGAAGCGATTCTAAGACCAAATTCCTAAATGATTTAGCTTCTTAGTTCCCTTGTAACCGGTTGGTGATAATAAAACATAAAGGTTACATTTAGATTTAAAAATATTCTCTAATATAAATGCCCAGAAAAATTACTAAATGCTTTAGAAACAGAATATTGTTATTCATATGCTGTAGCTTTTTTTTATTTTCAAAGGCTTCCAGGAGTATTTCGCATATCAGCAGTTCAGAACAGGCCCACATCGTCTAAAGCAGCGGTTTTCAACCTTTTAACTAGCGCCAACCATCTAAACAAAAATTGAAAAACTGTAGTACCACTACTACATTTTATAATGATTATTTTTCAATTTCTCAATAGAAATATTAAAAAAATATATTTCGCCATTTGCACAATCTGTTGGCTATTTGTATTAAATATGCACACATAAAAAATACTAAATTAAAAATCGGTTACTATTTTAATTATTAAAATTTAAACTTTAATTCTAAAATTTATTGGGAAATTTGGGCCTGTTTAAGAGAGATCAATTTCTTTATGTCTGATCATATTTCACTTAGCTTTAACCGCAAATTGCGAACCACTTTTAATTTTGCTCTGTATTTTTTTTTTTTCCAAATATAACGCGGAAGAAAGTTCTTGTTCGTACAAATAGGTTTCGCAAAAAGGCAATGAAAATTTAATAGCTTCATTTGAAATGCCTTTAGATCCTTTTTTTTTTCATTTCAGCCTAAAGTCAACAAGCGTGTTATTTTTGAAATCTTCAATTAGAGTTCAATCACAGAAATTTTCTATAAGTTGTTCTTTTCCTCCACGAAATTTTTTAATTTAATAGTGAAAAATACTTTATTTTCTTTGCTACCACCTACTTTTTTCTTGCGTACCACCGGTGGAGAATCGCTGGTCTAAAGCACGGCCTAAACGCTGTGAGTTACTATAGGCCTTGAGACAGACAGAGCCAGTTGAGTCTACTGCTTTATTAGCAGATGGACGAATAATTTTAAGTTCTTTAAAAACTGCATTAGACCCAAGTAGTCACGAATATTTCAAAAGGAAAATTTACTGCTATGGCATATCAGATTTATGATTTATTGCTTACACAAACATTTGATAATGCCATCCTTAAGGGAAGGCTTGAAGAGGAAAGAAAAATGTTATAGAATCTTCAACTACTTTCATTTGCAGCTGTGGCAGATCCGAAACGTTTTCCTCAGAAAATAACACAGAAAATACAAGATAGATCTACAAGTAGAAATAGGTCCGAAGAATTCAGAATTCTACTTTATCCAAAAACGGAAGGAACTACATCCGAGGAGGTTAAAAACAAAATTGTAAACTCAATTAATCCCACCCATTTACACATTGGAGTTAGAAGACTAAGAAAAATTAATAAAGGAGGTATTCTAACAGAATGTTCCAAATCTTCTGATATTGAAGCCTTGGAAACAGAGGTTAAAACAAATGATTTGCTTAGAAACAATATTTTACTTCAACGTCCTGTTAAGAAAGCTCCAAAAATTATTATTTATGATGTAGATTCTGATCTTTCTCGAGATGATCTTAAGCTTATGATTAGAGATCAAAATATGATCTTTGAAAATGGTGGTTTTGCTTAAAATTTTCGATGAAAGGGAGAAATACCAAAGTACACTGGGTGGCCAGTGTAGATGCTAAGAAATATAGAAAACTTATAAAAGCAGGAAAACTTAACGTAAGATGGTCTCGTCTTAGAATTAAAGAATTTTTTAAAGTAACTCAATGTTTTAGGTGTTCAAAGTATGGGCACTTTCAAACAAAATGCCTAGAACCGCAAATATGTGCTAAGTGTGGTGAAGTTGGATATAAACATTGGGAATGTAAAGCTACTTCAAAATGTATTAATTGCAAAGAGGCAAATGAAAAATATAAATTGAAGCTTAGCGTTGATCATTCTAGTTTAGACAAAAATTGTCATTGTCACAAACGAAAAATGGATCTTTTAATCAGTCGTACTAATTATGACTAGTAGAAGTGACGAAGACTTTAGAATGGTTTAAATAAATTTACATCACGCCAAAGCTGCTGTAAATCAGTTATATATATAAGCTATTGAAAGAGACTTATATATTAAAGCTATTGAAAGAGGCTATAAAATAGCCTTGATTCAAGAACCTTATGTAGTGGATAATAAAGTTCGGGGAATCCCGATGAAATTTCGAACTTTTTGTGACAAAAATTATCCACGAGTGGCAATTGCTCTGTTTGACAGCTCTCCAGCAATGCTTCTGTATGCTTCCTCGATAATAGTGGCAATTAAAACGACCATTAATAATAGAAATATAGTTTTTGCTTCAGTGTATTGTCCCCCTAATGACGCCTTGAGTGACTATTTATATTGTATTAACAATATAAATGACACAACGGCTGTAATTTATATTGTTAATACAATATAAATGACACAACGGACCATGACACAACGGTTACAATATAATTGATTCGCACGAAGACTCGGAAATAATTATTTGCGGAGATTTCAAGGCTAAAAGTTCCCTGTGGGGTCCTTATGATCACTCAATAGATCCAAAAGGTGATGCTATAATTGAATTCTGCTCGAAAAACAATTTGAATGTTCTTAATAGTTCTGATAGCCCGGCTACGTTTTCCGGTGCCAGAGGCGAAAGCTGGATAGGCCTTACTATCGTAAGATCTTCTTTTGTCCTGAATTGGTCAGTTTCTATGGATATACCGTGTAGCGATCATTGAAGAAATTTGAACGTTTCTATATTTGGGATCTGAATTAGCTAAATTTTCGTGTAGAACTGTATAACTTTGAAACTTCCTTTATTAAAGGAAACTTTATCAAGTTTCCGAAGAAAATTTAGAAAATATTTCTGATTTAAATATCTATATTAAAGATCTTACTAACTCAATAGTGGATAGCTATAAAAAAATAAGAAGATAAACAAATTTAAACAGAGCAACGCTCTGGGTAAACAGGTGCATTGGTGTTCCGAAAAACTGGCTGTTCTAAAAAGTCAAGCTCGACTGTATCGAAGAAAATTTCAGAGATGTTACGATCGTATAGAGAAAAATTTGCTAAAGATTCAATACAAGAAGAAATTAGCAGAATATAAACGAGAAATCAACATTAGTAAAAATTGTGCTTGGGTACAACTATGTGACACTTTAAATATTTATCAACTTTTTGGCATTCCTTACTATACTGCTGTTAATAAGTATAAACCAGCTTTACAAATTGCCTCTTTGAAATATCAAGATGGATCTTATACTAAGACTATAGACGAGACAATAAATTACCTCCTACAATATCACTTTCCTCGTGATACTACTTTTGGTGATCTATCATGTCATTATCAAGTTAGATCAGATTGTAGGATACCTCCAGAGACCGTAAATGATTATGATTTTACTCTGGATGAAGTGGAATTTACTCTTAAAAAGTTAAATAAAGGTAAGGTTTCTGGTAAAGATGGCCTGACAAGGGATATTATTTTAGAAATCTTTGAATGTAATAAAAAGTTCTTTGTAGCTATTCTGAATGAATGTCTTTGGAGGGAAATTTTTCCTAAATGTTGGAAAGAGGCTGATTTGGTTTTGTTTAACAAAAAAAGAAAGGATAAAGAAGATCCTTCCTCTTTCCGCCCCATTTGTTTACTGCTTTCTTGGGGCAAGGTGCTGGATGAACTCATGACACAACGGTTACAATATTATTTATTATCAAATAATCTTTTAAATAAAAATCAGTTTCGTTTTATGTTGTGTAAAAGTACTACCCAGGCCATAGGTAATTTAATTTCTGACGTCCTTCGAAATAGAAGGAATGGTAAACATAGCGCAATTTTATCCTTAGATGTAAAGAGCGCTTTCAACAATGTTTGGTGGCCAATTTTATTAAAGGAATTAAAAAAATATGAAATGTCCACGAAATATCTTCTTATTAATATGTGATTTTCTGAATAAAAGAAAAGTTTCCTTATATGATGGTAATAAGTGGCATCACAGAAATTATCAAGGGGGTTTCCCCAAAGCACAATATCTGGTCCACTTCTGTGGAATATTATTACTAATATAGCTTTAGACATAATCTTACCACAAAATGTTAGTATACAAGCTTATGCTGACGATTTTGTTTTATTAGCCACGGGAAGTGGTCATCATACTGTTGGTTTAAGTTTCGCCATTCAAGAATTGCAGAGGTTAAACTCAAATAAATGTTAAACTCAAATTTGATCCAAAGAAGAGCTTTCTTTTGGGTATTGTCAAAACTAATACTAGATCAATACATCCTAGATGCAATGCACCCATATTCTTAATAGTATTAAAATGAATCTCCAAGGTAAAGTTCTTAAGAGTTTATATAAAAGAGCTATTGAGAGAAAGATCTTGTATGCATGTGGCGCATGGTGGACTGGAACGGTCCGAATGCGTAACAAAATTTTGCAAATTCAAAGAATCGCTTTATTGGGGATTACAAGTGTTTTAGAACTCTTTCCACAGTAGCTCTTCAGATTTTTGGATGTCCTCCGATCGATATTTCAGCGGAAAAAGAATATGCTATCTTTAAATTAAAAACCGGTAATAAAACTGTCGACTGTTTCAGTGAGATCTTCTCAGTTAGAGATTTTGACTTTGAGAAAGGTTCAGACATTCATCCAGCTTTATTGAAACGGTTGAATTGGCATAAAGGCCTTTCCAATATGACAGGCTACACGGTTTTTAGAGATGGAGCTAAATTAAATGGTCATGTGGGGGCTGCCTTTTGTGTGTTCTCACATGAGAAACTAAGCTTACAAAGGAAATATAGACTTCCTGACAATGGCTATCAGGCAGAGTTAGTGGCTCTGCGAAACGCCTCGTATTGGCTTATTTCTAATTCTGCGCTAGATCCTGCGGAAATCTACAGTGACTGCGAAAGAGCAATTGTTTCAATTACGGATGTTTATCCAAGTAACGATCTAATTAAACAGATAAAAGATATGCTCATTTTTCTTAGCGCTCTCAGAGATATTAAACTCTTTTGGACGAAGAGTCATATTGGTACCACTGGTAACGAGTTAGTAGATAGATTGGCAAAGGCTGCCACTGAAAATCAAATTATTGATTTTGAAGTAAAGACTTTCTTTGACAGTTTGAAATCTTTGTTGAAAAGAAAAAGTTTAACTCTATGGCAAGCAAAGTGAAACGACCCAGATTTTAAAAGAAGATTCACATATAATTTAATCTCAACTGTAAATGAGAGAAGATGCCTAAGTATTAATCAAGCTTTAACTACTAATCATGGACACTTTCTCTTTTATTATAATAGGTTTTCGTTTAAAAATTGTGCCTGTCCATGTGGCATGAGTAACGAGTAATGTCTATATTGAGCACCTGTTGTTTAGATATTGTTCTAAAATTTATTCAGGTATTGCTAAATTTAATACTCTACAGGATCTAAGTAAATTTAAATTGTCAAATTTCATAAAATATGTATCTGTAAATGAAATGAATTTATATATTGATTGTGTTTAATATTTCCATGTCTGTTTTAAGAAAAACTAGGGTGTTTATGATATTCTGTTATTTTATTTATTTGTATATGTAAGTAACATATTGTTATGCATGTAAGTAACATGTGTTATATCTTGCAAAGTATGTAATAATGTGCTTTTGTTGATGTAGCTGGTAAATCTTACCAGCTCCTAGACTTTAAGTTCATATTTTAGTTGTTTATTTTATTTAAAGTTATTTCAGGTAGTATGGTGGTAGTTCTACTGCTTAATGGGCCTGATTTAGGCTTTGTTTTAGATCTCAATTTTTTTAAATTTAATAGCTCCACTAACCCTGTTAAGCCTCTAATGGCGGTACAGGAAGTTCGACTAGTCTTACCTAGTATTCGCCAGGTAGAAATTTTCGTAAAGGTACCATTGTCTTTAAGCAAATTAATTTAATAATTAAGCAGTCATCTTAAGAACCCAGTCTAAAATAATGTGGTAATCGTTTAAACCTAGGTCCACATTGTTGAAGTTCGGGCTATCCTATGTTTTAAGAGATCTTAAATTTTTTCTACATTTTTTTAGTTGTGTTTTTCCCTTATAAAAGTAAGGAAAGTGAGCACTGAGTGACCTTGAAAACATGCTGTATTTAGACCTCAAACAGGCTAAATCGGGCCTGGCAAACAATCTTCAGATTCATCCTGTCAGTACATAATTTCCATACTCTAATAACATTTAAAATCGAAAAATTTAAATTTTAGATTTGAATTGGTTACTGATTTTGCCTGATTTTAAACTTGCCAATTATTTGCATCTCTTCCATATTGTCTAAAAAGGAAGTGTTAAGGGTTTTACTTACCCAGTAGTTCTTGTTGCATGCTCTTCTTTTCCAGTTCTGAAACAAAACAAAAAGTGTATCACTAAAACGTTCCAAAACAAATGAATTAATCTAAATAAAGCTTGAAAATTCTAACTGAAGAAATATTTTCCCGCATTTGTAACCATTACTGTTATATCTGCTAAAATATAGATATTACCAGAATTTAATTGCAGACTGGTATCTCGTATCATTTCACTAAAGTAATAAACTGTAATTAAGTTAAAAATTCATTCTGATTATTTGCGGATAAGATAAGTCAACTTACGAGTATACTACATATGTGATAAACATAACTGGTGGCGTCGCATTTGCAGTCAACACAAAAGAAGGGGACATTGACGTTAATTGCGAAGGGGAAAATAAACGGGTGCGTTAGGGATCATAAGAGCAGATACAAAGAAAAGTGTTTTTATGTCTCATTCAGCATCAGTATATCAGGAATAAAAACTTGAATGGAGCTACAGAGTTCTCCTCTATTCTTCAGTGTGAGTCAGTAATGAATGGTACCAGAATAGAGATAAATTATATAGAATGTGATAAGTTTTGAAGTGCTGTTTTATGTATTATTAAACAGTTTAAATATTGCACTTTTTTGGATTATTAATAACGTATATCTCCTTATAATTGCAAATTAAATTTTAATTATCAAATTAATTTAATGATTATATTTATTTGTTTATTAACATTTCATTGTTACAATATTTTCGTCTAGGAATTTCCTTCTTTCCCTGAGCAATACATGCATGTAAGTCACGAGGCTGAAATGCACTGCTATAAATAAATAATCCGATTCAATTCCAGTTGAGCAGTACTAACTTTTTATCCTAGTTTTTGAAAAGCTTCGTATCATCTAACATGAAATTAATTACTTTATCATCTTAAAAATAATTTTGTGTGCTTATTTAATTGAATATGGCAAAGCATATGAGGGTTGGATAGGCATGATTTCATGGAAAATTTTCTGGGAAAAATGGGCTCATGTTTACATATTTTAAGGAAATCCACTAAAATGCTTACACACAGTGGTAGGCTGCAAGAGGGCTCGTTCAATCCATTTGTTAAATTTGCATCTAATTTCCAAGTGCATCCCCCCTTTTTTTGGCTAGTTTATTCATTCAAAGGAAAATTCATGTTATTCACTGAACTTCCCATGTTAGTCTGAATAACTTTTAAACCCGATGAACAGTATATTTCTGTGACAAGGAGAACTATCTGACTGTACAATCTATTTTTCATTTAGTGAGCTTGTGCCGAATAAGTTTATTTGCTATTTTATGCTATTTCTGCAATATATTGTAATTCTGATAGTATTTAAATTTAAATTTAATTTTTTTAAAGATATTTTCTTTTTATTCACAAATATTTGTATTTTCTATTTTTCTAAGAAGTGAAACATTTAATTAGATTCTGATACTTTGTCTTCATAAGATAAAGTCCGAAACCTTTGTTAAAATTTTCATTGCTCATTGTACAGTGTAGTTCAGTGACCGTATTAATGTGCCATTTTTTTAGTGAGTCCATTCATCCGATTTGAAACAAGAAATGAATTATCAAGTCGATCTTTCCATTCATCGGTCCTATCGACTTGAATACAGTGAGCCTGAGTAAAGAGGGAAATATCTTTCGTAAATATAAAAGCCGTTATAAACGCATTTCTAAATAATAATTTTTAAATATAATTTTGACAGCTGTTAGGCGCTGCTTTCAAAAGATTTATTAATTACAAATATAAATATATATATTGAAAGTTACGAAGGGAATAACATATATGTATCTGTTATTACGAGAACAAGTATTTCTAATGTATGCAATAGGGCTTGAAAAATCTGGATACATAAATGTTTTCTCTTCAACTAAATGTTAGAATTTATTGACTACCAGCTTCTCATCGACTGTCGGCATTTATTCTCATCAGCGAAAACATCCTGGGTTCAAATCCCATTCAGATTCTTTAATATGATTAATGAAATTTTACCTGAATTGTGAAGAACGTTTCACGAGTTCGAGATTTTCTTGTTACCTATTAAACAATTTTAAGAATTTAAAAACATCGAAATTATATTATAAGATCCTCACTGTCAAATTCACAAGTAAATTAAATTCACCATTTTCTATATTCACTTCCTGTGTGGGTGCTATTTTCCTTACAGTTAGTTCATCGTTCAATAATACATTTTCATTGTACAAAATTTCATTGTACCAGATTCGAAGAATTCAATTTGCATTTTCATTCTCTCTGTATAAAACTGAATGCAGAGAAGTTAGATGTTTAAACGATCCTCACATTTTTCTCACGACTCCAAGAGAGATTATCCCCCTTTTTTTTTTCAGCTTGCCCCGTGAAAAAGGGGTTCGAAATTTATGACTTGACCGCATATAGGCAGCATTCACATAACTGATATGTATTCCTTTTAGAAGACAGAAGAAAGTGAAAGGTCAAATAAGGATTTTAAATTCAGACAACAAACTTAGAGTTTTAATTTCAGAAAGTTGCTTTGAAGATCACATATTTAGTTTTTTCGAAAAAATGTTACAATGAAAAATATCTTAAATTAACTGGAAAAAATTATATTTTTAATATTTTAAGTAATATTTTAATAGTTGTCAAAACTTGAATCGCGGTGAAGTATTTTAAAATGCACTGAGCCTCTCTTTTACATTTGATAAAACGAGCATTTAAAAACTATCACCAATATTACATAAGAACCTCATATACGCTAACACGAATTAATGCCCCTGAGTGATAACAGTAACCACTTATAGAAACTATCAGCAACATTACATCTGAATAATAAGATCCCATATACATGTATGATAATACAAATAAATGTTCCGGGTGATAATAATAACCGCATTACGAGTATCTCTTGTAGTGAAGGAGGAGATTAATCTTTTGCTATTGTGTAAAATAGAGATCCTCTTAATTTACATTTTATTATTTCAATAATTATAATTTTGCCGCCCAGACGGTATAGTGGTTAGGGGAGCCGGCTACGATACCAAAGGGCCTGGGTTCGAATCCCGGAGAAGGCATGGCTGTAATTGTCCGTACCTTCATAGGAGGCAAAGGTGGCCCACATATTAGGTGCCTCCATAATAAAGTGACCACCACTTCTGGCCTTAGTAGTGGCAAGGCGAAATCGGCTGAGGGCCCGCCATTGGAACAACAAAAAAAATAATAATAATTATAATTTTTAATTTGATCATAGATCGATCATAATGTTGCGAAATTCAGGGGGCGTACGCGATGAGATAGCTTCCCGCTGCAGCGGAGCGGAGAATGAAGTATTCCGGCTGAGCCAAAGGAAGTCTATGTAAAGAAGAAAAAGGTTCCATAGACGTAATGTAAACCAGTTTGCTATTACGCCGCTGCAAAGCGGAGGGAAAATTCGCCAAGGACTTTGGCGACGGAACCTGGCGGTGAGAATTTCTCCCTCCGCGATGTATACAGGAAATTGAGGAACACGTGTTAAGAAGAAATGCTTGTTGAAAAAACGTTTCTTTTTTGACGTTTCGTGATAAATTAAACTTGGATTTTCTTACTTTTTTTGCTCGAAATAACTAATCCATTAATTAATTTACCTGCGCGAAAAAATATTTTCTTTTCCTTTAAAGTTTAAAGAAATTAAAAACGATATTCCGTTTATGAACTCTTGATAAAAAGACCTTCGAACTTCGAGGCCGGCTTCGAACTTTAGTGCTTTGGCGACAGATATTTCGCGCATGTGCAGCTGTTTCCCTCTGCGTTGGGACGGAGCCACACCTGCTGCGGAGAAGTTTTCCTTCTTAACAATACATATTCTTTGGCTGAGCGGCGTGAGTCAACGGCTGGCCTAGGGTTATAAGAAAGTGGCAGGGAATGGTAGGGTTGCCAGATTTGGCGTAAAATCGCCCATTTGGTGATATTTGGAGAAAATTTGGTGATATGTCATAGGCGGAGCGAACACATTCTAGAACTCGTTTTTAGCAGTTTTCTCGGGAATGTGCTCGAGGATAGATTAAAGCTATATACACCCTGCCTGTACGGTAAAAAGTAGTGTCTTGAGTTCAGAGATCAACTTCAGAGCGATCGACCGATTTGTGTGCTTATTGACAGTCGGGAGCTGTATTTTAGTGCTTTTCCGTGAAGCTGTTTTCACCATTATAGTCTGAATTCTGTGTTGCTTACTGTTTCAGCGTGTTTGTCCAAGTTTTTCGACGAGTCTAAACGTGTCTTTGGAACTATCCTGTGTAATAGTGCTTACTGGCGAAAAGATTGTGTTCTGATTCTTCATCAAGTGTCATCATCAGTTATTCCAAATTTACAAACCCGTAGAATGCAACAGTAATAGTTTTTTTTTATGCTGGAGAAATGAAAAATGTGCAAAGCCCTCGGCGATATTCGAACTCCTGACCTCCTAAATACGCGTCGAGTGTGCTTTCAGTTACACCACGAAGGCACGCTGTAAAGATGAAAAAAAGTACCTTATATACTCTTGCTTTTAAAGGGCGACTGGGGATAAGGAGACCCAATCGTCAAATCCTACTCGTGACGAATTTTGTTTCCGGCACCACTACAGATTTATTAGATTTTTTTTTGGGGGGGAAGCAGGAGACGTGAAAAATGTGCATTGCCCTCGCTGGAATTCGAACTCCAAGCCTCCCGAATACGCGTCGAGTGTGCTTCCAATTACACCACGAAGGCACGCGACAAAGAGGAAAAATTACCTTATGGGCTGTATCCAATATCCGCCTAGTTTTGCTTAGAGCTGCACGTTGAATTTTTTAAAATTTTCATGAATGTTTTATAAGTCAGTAGTAATCATCAGTGTGTCATTAGCACATAAGGGCATAAGCACATAGTTATAGAGGAAACCGGCTAAATGTGTTAAGAATTAAAAAACTTTACATTTCAGAAAGATTAAAGGGGGGGGGAATTACATTTTTAGAAGAGAGAGCGAATATCATTAGACATATTCTGAAAAATACAGTATAATTCATGCCTCCCTCCCCCCACACCAGTTTTGATACATTTATTAGAAAAGTTAAAAAACATATTGGAGTGGGTAAACCTAAGACGGAATATCAAAAATACAGTGAACAGTATAAGACGGTCATGCACGGATCCAAATCATTTGTGTCTTCACTGGTATTGGGTCATCCTGGAAAGATGATATTCGGTAAGGATATTTATTTATTTTTTCAAGAAATAATGGTCACATTTAAAAGTGATCTATGAGAAGGTTTACAGAAATTCATATTCAAAGACAAGTGAAAAGCAAATTTTTAGTTGGAAGCCAAAATGTTGCTGATCGCTGCTGCTGACGAACGAAACAATTACTGAAGTACCACGAAAATTGTTATCACTTCCTCTGGCGTTGTGAGCCAAAAAGTTTATTGGACCAAGATGCATCTAGAATTCTTTATCACAGCTATCTTCTTTTTATTGGTTGCCGAGAAAAAGGAATCGTCTATCACGGGGCTTTGTTCAATTTTCTTTGTTGTCCTTCCAGGTTAAATTAAAAACCACTAGGATTTGAACTTTTAGGGAGTCAGTAGTATTGTATTTTTTAGTTCGCTTTGTTTTCTTTTTCGCTCACACAGCGGATAATTGTTATTTATAGATTGCTTCTAAAATTCTTTGCATTCAAGAAACGTGCACAATGTATCTTACTGTCAAGATAGATTCAGAGAATGGCTAAGAAGAAATGACTCCTTAGAAAATGATCCGTGCGAATGAAATATAATAAATGATTGTTCGACATTTTATTACCGGTTAAATTCTTTCCAGTTCTCACTTCACTGCACTTCAGTTAGTTTCTAGAAAACACTTTTCATTTCAGAAAGAAATTTAAAATAAATTTTGTGTTTAAAACATTAAATGTTTAAAAAAATTAAATTTAATGATTTATATTAATTACTCAGTTTTAATACAGTAAACTAAAGAGGAAAAAATAATTTATCTAATTAGCACAATACTCTTGGTAATTTATGACTTAAAATAAAACTATGGAATAACTAACAGTGATGAAATTTTAAATCAAACCTCTTAAAGAGAAATTTAAATGCATGTAAACATCATTATTATATATATCATTCTATGTTATCCTTTTTATCCTTTTATGTATTATGTTTTAAAATCATATTAATATGGCAACAGAATACTTTTATATGAACCCCTACATGTTTTAATTTTTAGGAACAAATAAAAAAAGAATTTTGGGTTAAGTATTATTATTAAAGTATTATTTTTATAAAATTTATTTTAAAAAGTATTATTTTAAAGTATTATTTTTACTTTTTAATGCATTTAATTAAAGAAAATTAAATACTTGGAATACAAGGTATGACAAATTACCGTTATTCTGCGGTTTTAACTACTTGGTCCAAATGAAATACCGGCCATTAACTGGTTCACAGTTAACTAATCTTTTCCACGTAATGACATTAAGCGAAATATTATGAAGTTATTATGAACTGTTATATAAATGTTATGAGCTGTCCATCCGTTAGTGCAGTGTCATTACTTATATTACGTAATCGATATGTATACAAGAGCATAATGAGTGAAAATATGCTTCTTTTATTTTTAATTCAACAAGAATGGTGAGTTTCATACTGAAGTCAAGAAATTAATAAAAAGAAATAAATTAAAGCAAACCATTTTGAAATGCGTCTTATCATCTTTATTAAAAATTTCGTCCCTTTTGAATGTTCTGTCTTTAATAGTGGTTATTCGATTCACTGCTAGAATTTTTCCTTCGACAGATTAATTAGGCTCACAAGTTTATTTCGGATGACCCAGAATGGAACTTTAGTGTTATTAGTGTTTAATAGTGGTTATTCGATTCACTGCTAGAATTTTTCCTTCGACAGATTAATTAGGCTCACAAGTTTATTTCGGATGACCCAGAATGGAACTTTAGTGTTAACTTCTTATATAATAAAATTCTTAATAAACCTTTTTAGCCAAATTTGGGCCAGATAAAACGGCCAGGGTGACGAAAAGCCAAAACTAAATTTTCCTTGGCACTAAACTTAAGGAAGTTTCTAAAGAATTCTTCCATTCCTTCATATAAAGCAGTAGTCTTTAAATTTTGTCGCCTCAGGGAACCCATCAAACTGTAATCTTATTTTGTGAAATCCCTCACTTTCTTAGAAAAATAAAATTAAAAAAAAACATTGGAATTATATCAATACTCTGTATATTCTGTGAGAAAAAAGAGGGGAAAATACTATTTTATTAAGATTTATACCACATATTGAGCAATTTTAGTAAAAATTTCATATTTACAATTATTTTTAATGGCTCGGATGTGTCTGCATTCTTTTACGTAAAATATCGAAGATCATTGATGCTCTGTTGATGTTATCCATAAGCGCATTTTACATTCAGTATTCGGTTTCAGGTCAGCTCACGCTTATCCAAGAATGCATAAACCGGACTGCGGATTAACCAGACTGCGGATAAACCAGGGTGTACTCCATCTGCGCGAATCAAAATTTCTTCCCCCTTCCCTGCCGGGGAATTTAACGACCGCATAAAGCAAAAATTTTCCTCTTCCCTTTGAACGCTACAGAAGGTCCTCACACTTTCCGAAGAAGCCATCTTCCTTTCGAAAAGCGGAAGGTTACAATTTTACTCTCCGAAACCAATAGTAGCCAAGAGGGAAATTGTTAGATATTCTTTACTCGTTAGAACGAAGTAAAGCATGTCCAATAAGCAGGCTAATTACTTGAATAACAGTAATAAATTCAAGAGCTAGGGAAGAAAATAAAAGGTATTAGTAAATACACATGTTATCATCAGAAATATCTTTCATTAACGATTCTTCAGGCCTAAAGTATGTTAAAGTATACTAGAATTATTTCTGTAATTAAAGTAATCATGTAAATGTTTGCAGAAATTTCTAGTTAGATAAAAACAACTTAGCGTGAAATTTATTATAACAACATTACTATTTGTTTGGAATATTGACGTATAATCTTAAATTTTAAATAAATTAAAATAATTATGCTAAGAAGATTTTTCTAAAATTTATCTAGAAAGGAAGAATTACATAAACAGTACTACAAATTCTTAATCAATCAATCCTCTAAATAAATTATAACTTAATTTTTTTAACCAAAAAAATTTTTGTGTGTGTGTGTAATACAATTCGAAATATCTGAATAAAATTAGCAGGTCGTTTTAATTCAGAACTTTTTTAAACATGATAGAATATAATTTGAAATTTAATAATAATTTTCTAACGCATGCCAAATTTTTATTTAATTTGTTTTCTATATGCAAACATTTCACAATATCTGAAAATAGTGATTTTTACACTCAACTGAATACCAGCTTTAGAGAAAGAAAGTAATTTTTCACAGAAATCATTTTGGAAATTCAAATTCTGAGACGGAAAAGGAAATGATTATGAAAACTATATTAATTTGCAATTTTTAAACATTTTTCACTACTAGGATCAGCTTTACTATTAAGAGAGGGCATGGAACGTTTAGCATTTCTTCTTTGTAGAATCGTACGGTTAGCAAGCATGGTATACTAGTACTATTACTATTATAATACTTACAATAATAATATTAGTTCATAATATTAATCAAATAACTAATTTAATCATCATGAATATTTTGTGAAATCACGGAAATTTTCAAAAACCAATTTTGATCAGTTTTTACTTCCTTGTACCAAGTAAATGAAGTATTGTAATCGCGAAAAGTTTGGAATGTCATATTTCAACGAAAATATTCATTTTGACCGTTCTCGAATCCATTTAAACGATGTTTTTTGCGTAGAATCTGTACGTACGGACAGAAAAAAGAACTCTTTTTCCAAATCGGATTGAAAAATAGAAATAAAATGGATTCAGAAGAGGTTTTTTTTTCGTGACGTGTGTAGGTACGTACGTATAAATCTTGCATAAATCCAAAACGACTAGCCTCAAAATGTTGAAATTAAGTATATGGGACTGCTATAGCATGTAGTTGTGCACCTCCTTTTTTGGTTGCAATTGGTCTCATCGAAAGTATATAGTATATACACACACACATATGTATCCACTCTGTTACCTGCCTCTGAGCTCAGTTTCTTATTTATTTTTATATATGGATAAATCACGGCATTTTTGCTTTAAAAGTGATTGAATTATGTTATTCTCTTGTTGTTATTATGAGCCTAACGTGTCCCCATTCGTTTATATTTGAAAACTCTTATGAGAATAGTGAATTAAGTCGGTTTCTTCACTTCAATATCTTTTTGACGAGTAAGACTCATAGTCATAATGTAAAGCTTAAGTCATAAAATTAAGCGCTTTCAGTATGAAAAGAAAATTCTGTATTAAACCTGTTAAGCAAATTAAACGTAGAAATAATCCATAATTTATTGATAGCCGTATAAATTCTACCTTTTTGGAAAAAGCTACATATAACTTGCACCATGCTATCAATCACAGAAATCGAGTTAATTTCTTTGCTTATTTTTTCTTATCACAGGGATTTGTAAAGAGATATGCTAAGGCGAAAAGTTTTTCAATATTTTTAAAGAATAAATTAAAAAATATTTTTACTTCATAAATTGAAATAGTTACAATGCATTTTTCCACATTAAATATGTACAGAGGAAGAAAGAGCTGAGTATCTCTGGGATTTGAAACTCGAGTCGAACTTTGACTTTACCGCTTGATCGTAAGAACTTCTGAAACTAGGCTGACCAGATGCTATGTGTTGAATAGTATATGAAAGAAAATAGAAGATGCAGCACTAGTAAACACCAAAGTATGCTGAATTATAGATTTACATGTTTGGTGAATGAGTTAAACTTATCTGTTTGGCATTATGAAATACTAGGAATATAGCATAAAAGTCTCAACGAAGAAGGCAATGGCAGTCTAAGTTAGTGTAATCTAATTATATAACATTATGAGTATCTGCTGTTAATTCCAATACTGCTGAAAATTGTTTAAAAAATTAAAAATGAGGTATATTATAAATCACGTGAACTCGTTGTATTTTAAATTACAACAGTTAGAATATTATTAGGGGGATTTAGTGATAATCTTTCTTTATAAATAATTTCAACTAATTAATTTTACAAATAATAAGCCTGAAACTAGACTGGAAAATAACCTGCATACTGAAGATGAATCTGTACCAAAGTGTAAGAAACATTTCTGTGCTAGAGTTATGATGCAAGAGTTTATAAAAATTATCATTTAAATATAAACTGGCATAAATACAACACAAAAATATACAAATTCTAGATACATGAAAACCTGAATACAATACAAAACAATGTATGAAAAAGAAATGGAAATTAAATGTATGCCAAAGTATGCCGGATAGAGTAACTGGAAAACAGAATAAATATTTAAACATTTCTAATATTAAAATACGGAATTTGTAAAAATATAACTTCAGTGATTCAAAATAGTAATAAGACATATACTACAATAACATTGGTGTGAATTTAAAATCGTATTTTTATAATTAATAGAGAGAGAAAGTTTAAAATTAAATTAGAACTTTTCATCAAAAATAGTAAATTTGAAATTTAAAACCCTTCTACTGTCTAAGCAGATTTATTAATATTTATCTAGACAAGAAAACTAATTTAAGATGCGCTACATATCCGAGATTTGAAAGGTTGATTACGTGTAATTTTTATGTATGTCATTGATATATCAGTTTTATTATTCATAATTTTTATACATATATACGCACACACACACACACACATATATATTATATATATATCAGCAGCTAAAATCTACAACTCGGAAATTTTCGAATTCCTGGAGAGAATATACTAGATCTAGCTCATTATTCTTTTAAGCATTATAAAATTATAAAATGAATGTAAAAGAAATTCATTTTTTCTTTAGCACATGCCAGATTTTAATTTGATATTTGTTTTGTATGCACAATTTTTACAATATCTGATAAACGAAAATAGATGCTTGTAGTTTCAATAAAATATCCCATTAGTGGAGATAAATGACTTTTTGTAGCACCCATCTTCATGGAATTCGGGTTCTTAGAAGGGGGCGGGCAGGAAAACGTCACACAGTTCGTGGTTTTTCTTTCTTCGTTCTCCCATCGTATACAAGGTGGGGGATGGAAAAGCTGGCTATTGTCGTTGTAGAGCAGCTGGCAATAAGAACGGGAGGAGGTCTTCAATTAAATTTCGTGGAGTTCGTATCCTACCAACCAGACGCTATCTACAGAATTTTTTAAATATTTTGCGAAACGATGGAAAACTTATTATCAAAAATCATCGGCACAAAACAAAACTATATAATTATAATTTGGTTATCTACAGGAAATAAAAAAAGGTAAAGAAAATGCTTAGGCTAACAGTTATGACATCAGTGATGTTATAGTATCTGAGAGTAGTTGTTTTTATCTATGGCAGTATGTAATTTAATTAATTGTATGTAGTCCAGATTATGTTGTAACGTTCCTTCTATTCAAGTAACGCGGGGACATGAAGAGAACTCCCTGCCTTAGATTCACCATGCTTGGAATTTTATTTTCAACGGTCCGTTATAAATTTTCACACTGGTGAGAACTTTGTACTCAGACAAACCTATCCCTGCCTTTGCTGGAAACGGGCGACCTTTTTCCCCATCATGGGTGTCGGACAATTGGGAAAGGGATTGAAATTCGAAAGGGATGACATTTCTCTCTCTTTCCACTGTAGAAAAGATTAAAGATAAGGTTAAAGATCAAAGAAATGATGAAATATTTTAAAAGTTTTTTACTTATAGATACTGTATATAATTTTGTGTATAGTTAAGTGCTACATTAGCCTAGAAATGGAAATCCAAGTCTTGACTGTTGGCTATTTTACAATATAAACATTGTTAAATCATTAGTTCAAAGTAAGCTACTCAATTAAAAAAATAAATCAAGTATACAGCCATTGATGTGCTATTTCATGTAGATTTTTATCGAAATACCAAAGTGTTGGAAACAGAAACAAATAGTATGTACACTGCGAAGTAAGGAAGAAACTCAAGGAAAAAACACTGAGAGAAAAACAGTGCGTCCTTTCATTCACCCACTCGAAAAAGAATTTTGAATATTGTTTTAATTTACATTATTATTAAACGGACTTATTCTCCAAATTAATGTTTTCATTAACAACTTACCTGTTTGAAAATATGAGAAATTTATTAACAGTGTTTTTCTGTTAATTTTAATTTGGTTTAATCCTCTTTCCTGTGTTTTATAATTGCCCTCGCATTAACCGTGAGCTTGAGTTTACTGTGTGCATCGTTTCTAGTATTACACCGGTTAATCAGGACTTGACCGCATTTTGTTCTTGTTACTATCTAGTTTGAAAGTAGTTTTGCATTTAAATAAGTTATGATGAAATACATTGCGATTCTTATAGTTTCTTCAGAAACTTCGGAGTATTTTGCAAGAATGTGCGGCAAAAGATCTAGGAGTTCTTGCTAGTACTTAATTTTTAATGTCGAATCTACTGAGAACTGATATCTCTTTTCTTCATTGGCAAAAGATCTCATTTATTGTACGTCTGAAGTGTATTTTTATTTCAATTTATACGAATCTAATTTCCTCTGAGAAATAGTCCCTTATAAATTTTTACAACTAAATGGGTTCTAAAATTAATTTTTTTTACAGTGCCATCCAAATTTAATTCATTTTTTATTCGAAAACTACGCACTTAGTTATTCGAAACTTTGTAGATTAATCTTTTTAATATACGATGATTAAAAATATAATTATTAAAGTATTAATAAAATATAATGCTAAAATACATAATTAATCTATTAATTTTCAGTTATTTTAATAACACCCTTGAGAAAATACATAAATCTCATTTACAATTTCAAAGATATTTATTTGCTAAATAAACTACAAATTGCAATCCCATATCATCATATAATTGGGAGCATAATGATCTATGCATTTGTTTCAAAAATTCTGAATTTTAGATGTTTAGCTTTGCAATCCAAATGGTATTCAAATATTCTTTCAAATTTTGATTCTGACTTGCAAAACTCATACAGATATTGTATGAAATTATATGATTCGCAGAACACAATTTGAAAACTATTGATCTAAATAATAGTTCATCTTTATAACTGATATACATCGTGAGAAATATGAGCTTCACAAAAGTTGATGAATTGGCCGAAAAGTAAAGGAACCCATAGAAAAATATCTTCTGCTCAAAATATCCTGAAAATTTTATTTAATTATTATGTGAATAACTTACAAGCAACCATATAGTTGCAGAAATAGTTATAGTAACACAGCTTCAATAAATAATAGTTAAGGATATACTGAGTTAATGGATATACACAGCGCGTTTGCAAACTTCCAGGACTAAATGTTTTAATAATTTCCTTCAAACCTGCAAACGGTAGCATTTATTGTTACCCATCCCAATTTGATTTCATAAAATATCATCTGTTAAAATTTAGAATTTTCTTTCACTTTGATTTCGAAGAACATCTGCTGTCATGGACTCGAAAGCTGAGCAAAGAAAAACAAAAAGGTTTCGCAATAAAGGAAAAAAAAAAAAAAAAACCCTGAAAGGTTTCAGATTTTAAATTACGTCCAAAGGGGCTTTTTTTTACATTTTGGGTATTACCTTTATATATTAAATATCAAATTCTTCCATAAAATTCAGTTCACTTAAACCATAACACTAAAACAATAAAATTCAATTCAAGAGAAATATCGCAAAATAATTGTAAATGAGCATATCTGTAGAATTTCCGGCACACGGTCTCGCGCGCTGGAGATAAAAGTGTTTTATTCCGAACAGTGTTCCACTGCTCCCTTTGAAATCGTTGAGTTTGTTAATAAAAAATTTGTAAAGTTTTACAAAATCGATAATAAAACAAATTCCAAATCTCAAATTTGAGCTTCCAGATGTCCCTATTCGCAGTAGGATTACGTCATTCAAAATTGGATGGCTCTAGGTACCGTCATTTTACCATAATGCGACAAACATACATACATTTATGCTTATTCTTCATTATTTAATTTCTTTAAATATAATACAGGGCGACAATATTTAGTGGTAACAATTTGAAAAGCGAAACGGGCATTCAGAGTAAACCGACGCAAAATCGCAAAATGAAAACAATAGTTCTTCAGGGACGAAGTCCTTTCGGACTAAAAAAAATCTAAAAGGTTTCAGATTTTAAATTACGTCTAAAGGGGCGTTTTTTGAACATTTTGTGTATTACTTTTATTTATTAAATATCATGTTCTTCGCATTTAAAACATAAAATGCAGTTCAAGAGCAATATCGCAAAATAATTTTAAAATGAGCATATCTTTAGAATTTCTGATACACAGTTTCGCGCGCTGGAGATAAAAAGGTTTTTTTCTGTACAACGTTGCCATTGCTCGTTTTGAAATCCTTCAGTTTGTTAATCAAAAATTCGTTAAAGATGATAATAATGAAATAGGAAATCGATATGAATCGATAATATATGAATATCGATATATCAAAATATGAAATCGATAATAAAACAAATCCAAATTTTAAATTTGGACTTCTAGATGCCCATATTCGCAGGAGGATTACGTTATTCAAAATTTGATGGCTCTAGGTACCGCTGTTTTATCACAATGCGAGAAACATACATACATTTATGCAGATTCTTCATTATTTAATTTCTTTAATTATAATACAGGGCGATAATATTTGGTAGCAACAATTTTAAAAGTGAAATAACGCTTGTAGGCAATCAACGCAAAATGTCAAAATGAAATTAAAGTCCTTCTGAGCAAATTGCCCCTTTGGACTTAAAAAAAAAATCAGACAAATTGTGATTGAAGATGAAACTTGATGCTTTGCTTATGATCTTGAGACAAAACGGGAATTATATACTTAGGTTGGAGAAGACTCATTACTGCCACATAAACGTCTGTTCTAGAAATCTTGAATAAAGATCATGTTGGTCCTCTTTTGATTGAAAACAGATAATTCACTAGTTTTTTTTTTTACTCCTGATAGAGAAAAAGTGAACTCTATATTTCATAAAAACGAAATCGACAGATTTCTCAAGAAAATTCAATGTATTAGGCCCGAAAATGCTGAAACAAGTACCGGATTGCTTACTGTACGATAATTCGCAAGTACATTTTCGTCAATTTCTGGCAAAGAAAAGTGTTGCAGCTCTTTGTCATCCCTAGCTTTGGAACCAGAAACCTTAACAGCACTTCGAATATGAATGCGCCAAGCGTTGTGTAAGACATATGAATAAGGATTGTCTGTTGAATGGTAAGAAGTATGATTAATGTTTTTTTCCACTTTTCGATTTTGTACAAACTTAGTCCTAAAATTTTTCAAACACATTGTTCCAAGAAGAAGAGATTATATTGACCCTTTATTAAAGATTTAGATAAAAGCAAACTGCAGATTTTATTGACGTTGTTGTGTTCAACACCAGAATGATGCGAATAGATTTATTCATGGCATTAGGAACATCACTGGAGATTGAATTTTGTGGACAACTTGAAATGCATTCTCGAATCTGGGAGTAATATTGAAGGCAGCGAACTGTGCAGAAGTGCTTCTTGTATGAATGCTTTGCTTCCGATCCATTCGGATTAGAGTTATCTGCTCGAGTAACTCAATAATACCCTATTTGTATCGTTCCACGCCGTCGGAATATTAAACAGATCGAACGACCAGCAGGTCTTTCGCCCATTATTCTGTTGAAAGAGCGGGACATGATTTTAAACATTTGGAAAGATATTTTGCAACAGAAATGGAGCAAGTAACAACACGAGAAAAAATTATTAAATTATACTAGCATTTATACATCAGAAATAACTAAAAAAATTATCGCGAAGTCGTTTGGGATCGATTGTAAAAGTGCGGTAATGAAAGTTGATGGTTCTTCACGTATACAATTAAGGCTAAAGGAAATAGAAAGTACCGTATATGTGTTTTTATGAAAGTAGAATATTTAAGAAATACAGATCAGCATCACAGGAAATTTATACACAAATTCTAAATTCCTATTCTTTAGCCTCGTTATTTTGCGATTATCCGCTAGAAAATATTGAGAAGTTTGTATTTGAAGCGTATAAACAGAAGCTATGCGAAATATAATTTTAATCGAAACTATCATGAAGATAAACTAGTGTGAAATTCAACTCGTTAATGATGTGAGCATTAAAACTGTATGTTTTTAGGCAAATACGTATGTGTTTCGATGGGCAGTTGAAAACCACGTATGTTCCTCAATTTAAAGCCAATACTATGATATATGTATGCAGAAAGATTTTTGTCTCTAAACTTCTGAGGTAATTAATACACTTTCGTTGGTTCATTTCTTATTAACACCAGAGTGAATAGTGTCTGTAAATAACTTTCACTGTCATGTAAAAATATCACTGTTATGTAAAAATATTCATTGGAAAAACTCTGCGTAAAAAGGATCTTTTCAATAAATATTTTCCACTGGGTGGACTTTTGCCGTTAGGTATCACCTTGGGTCGGAAGCCCTCTCAGTGGTGCAAAGTGCAAAGTTATAGCACGGTTTATTATTAGTAATAGTTTAAACTGGCTTTTACTTTTTTCTTAATTTTTTGGAATTATTAATGGATATAATTACTGTTTCTACCTCTCAACTGAGAATTAACGAAACTGCATTTTTCCCCGAAATAAAATGTTCGTGATTGAGCATGATGCTGTGCCACTGGAGATACAGCAAATAGAAAAAAAATGTCAATTATATAGATATAACTAAACATATATAATCACGTAATATTTTTTAAAATCACAATTTCACATTTAACAAATTATCATTTAGAAATTACTAAAAGGAAGAGAAAGTTATAATTTTGCTACTGTTGTCAAATTTTCATAATATTTTAGGAACGGCATACTTTTTGGATAACGAAGTTAAAACATTTGCGTCGACAAGCTCCGTCAAGTTCGCATATTCAAGTTTTGAAATTAGATAATTAATCAGAAACTATGAAAGCTTAATAAGAAGCTATGTGAGGCGTTTGCCGGTTTTGGACAGCTCAACAGGAACAACCTGTTCATAGAAACGGGAGTCATGTGAGTTAAGGATCAAGTCCTCAAGCATAAACTAAGTAATTTAGGAAAATAAGATAGATCATGATTCGTAATTATACCTCAGTATAGCATATTTTTCATAAAAACGCTTCCATTTTCTACATTACTTGATTTTAAAAACTTGTCTATAATTTTTATTTTGCAAATGGCGTGTCATTTTGAGTAATGTTAATAAATAGTGGAAATTGTACTCTGTTTTAGATTACAATTATAACTGGTTTGCATTCCTGTGGTTTGGCTTTATGTTCTAATAGTAGAAACTTTAGCTTAAACATTTTAGACAAGTTTACAATTCCGATTAGAAGTAATCGAACAATTTTTAGATATATTAAGTTTTTTTTTTTTTCGGAGCAAGAAACACGAACAATTAGTTATGCCCTCTTCGAAATTTTAACCACAGGTCTTTCAAAGCTAATCTTTTAAACAATGACAACAGGCAAGGAGTATGCGATTATTCCTTATATTCGTCTCCATTTAAACGGCAACTGGAGGGAAGGGCCAGACTACCAAATCTAAGTGATGAAGATCTGTCGATGACCACATCTTTAGTTCTGGCACCACTTTAGAAACCATTAAGATTATAAGGTATTCCTCCCGCCCTCTTAGCATGCCTGCGTGGTGTAGCACCTTCGGCGCGTATTCGAGATGTCCGTGGTTCGAGTCCCGGCGAGGGCATTGATCATTTTTCACATCTCCTGCTTCTAAATACCTATGTCTCTACAAGATTTTCGAACTCGTGAAACGCAAAAATCAGCTTTGCCTTCACTAGAGATTTAACTTTCAATAATAGCTGGACTTGCAAAGCACTTATGCCACGAAAGCAAGAATGGGGAGCGCAAAAATTCCTTATAAGTAATATTTATTCGTACGTATTTTTAAAAACTTCTTGGCAAGTATGCATTTGAGAGAAAAAGGGGAGAAGAAGCTATGAACATTATTTTCAAGATCCTACAAAATGCATCTCAATATCTGCTATCGGTGTATCATAATTAAATACTCCAGAAATCCGAAAATGCTATTGACTAGCGGAAAGACTGAATAAACACTATCACAGACAATTTGAAATGACAGTAGGGGTTAGGGATACGCATTGAATATTAATTACGAGTAACCTTCCTTTGATGAAAACCGGGTCAAAACTAAATTAGTACTTTTCTCGAGGTATTTGTCCTTCATTGCTCGAAAATAAGGCTTTCGCTCGAAGGGATTAGCATTATTTGAGAACAGAACATATCTGTATTTCATTCAATATGTAAAGATGTATTTAAATATTAAAAAAAATCCATTGGTAAACAAAAGGTCCTTCACCTATAGGAGCAAATATTTGTAACACTGATTTCCTCCAACAGGCATACCATCACATAAATAAACAAATATTTATAACTTAATCTTTGATTGCTTTAGACGCTTCCTCTTAAAACCATTTTTCCCCCTTCAATAAAAAGAAAAATAAAAGAGTTCTTTGCACGTGTAAATACGCCTTTATATAAATTTCTGAAGGAAAATGTTTTGCTTCAATCCTTTTATTAAACAGAAAATATAGCAAATAATTTACTTATAAGGTATTTCTCCCGCCTTCTTAGCATGCCTTTGTGATGTAATGGTCAGCCCATTCGGCGCGTATCAAGAGATCCGAGGTTCGAGTTCCGGCGAGGGCATTGCTCATTTTTCATCTCTTCTGCTTAAAGAAAAAAAATACTAATTTCTCTACAGTGACGCCCGAACTAAAAAAAAGGTCGTGGGTGATGATTTTCCACCACCAGGATGTAGCGATTTGGTCCCCTAATCCCCCAATTGCCCTTTAAAAGGGGGAGTATATAAGGAATTTCTCCCGCCTTCTTAGCATGCCTTCGTGATGTAATGGTCAGTACACTCGGGGCGTATACGAGAGGTCCGAGGTCCGAGTTTCTGCAAGGGCATTGCACATTTTTCATCTCTCCTACTTCAAAATAACCGAATGACTCTGCATACTCTTTTCAAAATTAAAGTAGCATATTAAGCATCTTTCTGTTTGGCAAGAAATCCTTCGACCTGAAAATGACTGTTTGCAAAACAGAAGCATAATAATAATTCAATAGTTTATTCTTAATAAATACTTCGACGAGGTTTCTGTCGAGATATTTACTGTTTATAGTTTGGGACAAATTACGTTGGCCATAAACCGACGCTGTGGCCAAACGCTGATACCTAAGATATTTAACTTTATTGTATGTGTGAGTTATTCAACAGCATGGCAATACCCCTGAAAAAAATCCTTTTACCCGGAGTTTAATAGTTTACAGCAAATGTTATGTCATACCAGAATGTCATGAATATTCAAACAGTTTATAAAGAGAAAGATTTCAAAACTTCGACACATTTCGAGTATTGTGTGATCTGCGTCCAGAGCAGTTTAATTATTATTATGAACAGCTTTGTAATACTGCAGACTGCAAGCCTCTATATTCACTTCTAATTCAGATTTTGTTCAAACTGGGATAACCGTTTTCGATATTTTTCACTATAAATCATTTTACGTTCCAAAAAAGAAATGCAGAAGCAATCACAGCTCTTAAAATTAAAATTCTTTTGAGATAAATTTTATTTTTACTCAACAGTCAATATTTAGTTTCGTGTGTTCGCAGTAGTATGTTTGTTTAAGAAAAAAATCTGATGTGGACACCACATGACTTCCTTGTACGGACTAGTAAACAATACACACTTTTTGATGCACTTTATTTCAACTTACTTTCGCGAATTATTATAACTGAATGAACCAGCCCCTCAAGGCAAGTTAAGAATGACACAAAAAATTGCAAATTTTGAAATTGAATACCCCGGTCAATTTTTTGTAGTACAGGAGTCAAATTTCTTTAACTTTTATACTTATGCATTTTTGCTGCACTTCATTTAAACTTGTTTCATCAAATTATTCGAACTTAATTAAGGACTTTTAAGTCGAATAAGGGCGT
>KK121492.1:154733-203641 GCA_000611955.2 Stegodyphus mimosarum | reverse complement strand
CGTAATAAATGCCTAATACTTGCTCTAAAGACGCAAAGTAATAAAACAATTTATTTTCTAATAGATTATTTAATATGTTAACTCCTTTGAAAAAAGTAGTTAGAATTCTATTGAAATGAAACAACTCATTAGCATATTTAAAATGGAATCTTGAACGTATTTTAAATGGACACATTAAAATACATACGTACGTACAGGGGTTATGAAAAAATATCACTTTTGAATCCATTTTAAATACAATTTACAATCTGTTTGGGAAAAACGAGTCCTTTATTCTGTCCTTACGACGTATAGACGTCAGAAGAAAAAAAACCCCTCCGAATGGGCACGGGAACGGTCAAAATAAATATTTCTTTTGAAATATGATACCCGAAATGTTTTGCGATTACAGTACTTCCTTTTTACTTCGTACAAGGAAGTAAAAAGCAAAATTGCATGTTTTTTTATATTTTTTAAAAAATGTTTTACACTTTTTAACGGTCAGCTCTTTTTTGAGGTACTCATTCCAATTACGGAGTCTCAAAAGAGTCCCATAACTTTTCTTTGATGTATTTGAACGTAATCTAACGTTTTGAGAATACAGTTGCTGTATTTATCTGCATTTATATTATATTATATTAGCTATTCATTTAAAATGCCACCCGACAGCGGTCGAGCGGTAAAGTCGCTGAACACCGGTAGTTCGGTTCAAATCCCGAGAATGGGCTGGCTGCATGGGCATTTTCGGGATTTTTTCTCATGTGTAACGTGTCTACAAGACAGTTTCCCTTGGGAAGTCCTCTACGAAGGCACCTCTGCCCTTAGGCAGATAGCCCTCGAGGCTTTGCTGTAATCGCATAAACCAAACCATTTAAAATGCAATAAGGAGTTAGGATGTACTATTTGAAGTCCTTAATACACAATTAATTCAGTAACAGTATTTTAGCTAGGAAATATCGAGAACTTTTTTTTCAAAAAAAAAAAAAAAAAGTAAGATAATTTATATATTTTATTTTTAACAGATTTATTTTCCTTTTATTTGCCATTCTGTGATTTATTAAATGATAGTAATGTATATTGCTGTATAACCAGATTGTAATAGAAATTTGTTTCTTAAATCTTGTAAAGTCAGTAGGATTTTTTATGCAGGAGACGTGAAAAATGTGCAGTGCCCTTACCGGGACTCGAACCCTGGACATCTCGGGTATGCGCGGAGTGTGTTACCGTTATACCACGAAGGCATGTTGGAAGGAGAAAGAAAATACCGTATAATCTTAAATTGCTTTTTATAAACAATGCCTATTTAATATGTAGCGCCTAGCATTTAAAAAAGCAAAGATAACTTTTCACAAATTCTTTAATCCTCCCCTTAAAAGAAAATGTATTTATTTAGCTTCATCTCAGTATATGTTATTCAGGCCATTTAAGTACCTTTCTTATAGAATACCTTCAACATATCAATAATCTCATACATATAATGCTATTCTTTAAGCAAGTCCGAGGAAGAGGAGGATTCGAAATATCATAAATAATGGCTTTTCACATGGAAGAGAAAAATACATCTTTTTACGATCAATTGTTTAATGCAAAACTTAATTTTCATAGTAAATATTTACAATGGTCATTCAACAAGAAAAACAAATTAGTAATTATAATTACGAAGAAGTTTTTGTTACCACAAAAATAGAAACATAGCAAAAAATCAGTCTTGCACTGATGCTGAATTTTGACAAACTCAATCTAAGCATGAATTTCGCCTGGTGTTTAAAGGTCCCCCTTCCCATCCAAGCAATTCTCTTCCTTTTTAATGTTACGAGCTGAATAAAATATAGAAGTTAACAACAATCTTTAGAGATAGCCCATGAACGCAACCTGAAAATCAACGGGAGTGAAACGCTTAAACTAAAGCCGGCTTTATGTTATGTAGAAAAGCAGTTTCATAGCAGCCTCGATAACAAATAAAAAAAAATCTGATGTAGAACACCCCATAACTTCATTGCACGGCATATTAAATGATACACAATTTTATACTGCACTTCATTTAAACTTATTTTCTCGACTTATTCTAGCTTTAGTAGCCGATCAAGACAATTTAAAAATGATATCAAAAACTGCAAATTTTAAAATAAAATACCCTGGTCAATTTTTGTTGTACGGTAATCAAAGTTTTCATAATTTTATTTTTTCATAAAGAGTACGAAAGTTTCCCAAATATAAATATAGGAACCAGGAGACAGCATTAAGAGTTGGATTTCGTTATTTGTCGATTTTTTTAAATTTGGCATTGCCGAAACAAGAATATTTTCATCATTTAAAGCATATCTGTAACTGGAACTATATGACTGCGACCAGCGATTGGGAAAATAAAGCCTGGTTAATGGCTTTTAAGCCGGGTAAGAAACAAAATAAAATGAAAAATGTTTTATGTACTAGAAAACATTGTACTATCCTAAAAAATGGAAAACCATTGTAAAGGAAAAATATTCTAGCAAATAAATCAAAGAAACACTAATCTATTAAAATAAAAATAAACACAATTTTTTTTTCAAAAAAATATTTTTTTTAAATTTCATATGCATATATACACACATAATATTTAAAAAATCATGTATATATATATACGTTTGGAACTATCGACTGCAATAAAAACGGAGATGCATAAATAGATGTAATAACAGTCCCATACACAAAGTTTCAATGTTCTATGGTTAATCGTTTTTGGATTATGTGAGATACATACATACATAAGGACGTATGAACAGCTGTTACGAAAACAATTCCATTTTCCAAAATGGGTTTACATTTTGGAAAAAAGATACTTTTATTCTGTGTGTACGTACAAACATCAGCCCCCCCCAAAACAAATCGCCCAGAGGGATTCGGGAACGGTCAAACTGGATACTACTCCCTTCGAAATATGATACTCGAAATGTTTCGTGATTACAAAACATTTCCTTTACTTAGTACAAGGCAGTAAAAAATATCGTGACTTAGCATCTCACAATTTAAAGATATATCGGAGAAAGAGACAGTATGGTTAGCACTGCGCTCAGACCATTTTCGCCCTGCAGATCAAGAATGACATTTTAAGGGCTACGTAGGCTCATGCCTATTCCTCTATACCATTCGAAGTACACATTAAAATAATACATTTTTTCTATTACTAAATGATCGAAGACTGACTGAAGACACCGATTCTTGATGCTACTAACAGTAAATCCTTAAATTATCCCATTTACAGTCTAAATTTCAATCTTGGTAGGCACACGAAGTTACCAAAATGGAACTTACAAAATTCTACGGGTACATCTTGACCTTTCTGGTTAATGACTACTGTATCCTATCATGCTTTTGAATTTCTGTCACTTGATGTAACCACTTATACATAAACTAAATTGGCATATTTCTTAAATTAGTTGAAAAACCTAACAGTTGCTGGGTTCATTCAAGATTGCTGAAGCCTGACAGTTCGAGAGCAGTTCAACGTCGTTTTCGATTGTGTTCCTCATAGTAACATACATATGAGCCATTTTGCCTTAAAAAATCTTCTACGGAAGACATGCCACCCTTTAGGCAAACAACCTTAATGTGCCTTGCCGTATGCAAATAAGCAAGCGAATTTGGGCGACTTGAGTTGAAAAACGGAGCGAAGGACTCAGAACTAAAGTAAAGCTTAAGAAATTTTCTCACCTTACCGCATGCCTTCGCGCTGTAATTGGAAGCACGTACGACCAGCAGCGGGAAGGCCGGAGTTTGGATACAGCAAGAGTATCGCATTTTTCTCATGTGTCCGAATGACTCTTCAATTTAACTTAAAACATTTCCATGTTTATGGTTTATTACAGTGCTATATGGAATGCACTGAATTATTTTTTACAGCATGCATCTATTAATAAATTTTGTAGCAGATTGCAATTTTATTCCATCCCCCCCCCATCAATTTTGTTTTTTAAACTTTCTGATAATACTGCCATTTCATTCCTTACTTTGATTCTAAAGGGAGAAACTTATTTGTCACTGACTATTTTTAAGCTATGTTCTTCAGAAACCAGTAATGGACGAATAAGTAATGGCATTTGTGTCCACATACAGCCTAGTGTCCCAGTCAGCAGAGTGATCCATAACACAGAGCAAAGAATCCGAACCTTCCAGGATCCTGTGGTCCACAAGACAAGCGATGTGGTTACTTAAAAAGAAAAGTTTCAGTTTCTATATTGACTCTCTTGCGTGACAAAGGAGCGAGGAAGAATGTGGGAAAGGAGAAGTTTCGGGGTGAGGCAGAGAAAACAAGATCCTAAGTGCAAACGCTCCCACCTCTGACACCAATTCGCAATTACTGCGGAAGGACGGCCCTGTCCTTGACTCCAAACATTTGTCTCCAGAATCCATTCTTCGTTAACTGTTTTTTCTCTCTTTCCTCTAACGGAGGGGGGTTGGAAGGAGTTAGGAGAAAGCAAGAAGTTGGGGAAGAAGATACTGAGAGAGGAAAGCGTAACAAGTTTCTGATGTTGCTTTCTTCTTTACGAATTCTCGCAAATTGTGAAAAAAAATCTAAGCATGTTTGCTATTTTTTAGTTTTACAGTAAAAAGTATAGATGGTTTCAGTGTTTCCTCCCTGTTAGTGATTCTTTTTAATTCGAAACAAGAAAAGAAATTATTTTTAGAAAATATGCAGTAAGTCTTCTGAGAACAGAAAAATTAGATTTTCATTCGGTCCGAAGCCTTTAATAGCCTTCCTGAGATCTGTTTAATTATTAATTGGAGTGATTTTCAGAGAATTTCTTTGAAACGCCATATTGCATTCTCTACTACTAAAATAAATGAATAAATAAATAAATATTCAGATGTTAAAATGAATGCCTTACTCAGTTAGTACTATTTGTTTAGTTAGATACGACAAAGCGCATGAAAGCTATTTGCCTAATGCAAAGGATGCCTTAGTAGAGGTTTTCTAAGGGAAATTAGCTTGTATTACTGCGAAAACCACGAAAACGCCCATGCAGCCAACCGACGGCCATCAAATGTGACTTGAATAACCAGTGCTCAGCAATTCTTATCTACTCGGCTTTCAATGGATCTTACTGGTGTGCTAAAAGTACGTACAGTTATTTTGTACAGTTATTTTAAATTGTACAAAATTTGTATAATAAAAATTTGTATGTACAGTTTTTTTAAATTGTACAAAATCATTACTAAATAAAAGGAACTGATATCAGTTTGGAATTAATGAAATAAACATTAATTCCAAAACTGATTTCTATTTTTGTTGAATATTGAAATGGTAGTTTCCGTATATTTCACGTATGAAATGGTAGTTCACGTACCCATGAAAACCTAAATTCCAATTAGCTTATCTAATCTAATAAATTTCAATAATTTTCTATACGAACTCAGCAAGATGTAAACTTCACTTTTAAGGACTCCAGCGACGTGGATTATTTATTTTTCTTTTGAAGCCAATAATGTTAATTTATTTGCCTGTTTTAATTTTAATCTGAATGATGTTGTTGCGTACGTACGGGTTCGTAATGGACTGAACGCACAAATCCGATAAAAGGTTAATAAAATTTATTCTTATCATAAGAAATATAACCGAAGGCTGGATTTTTGCTTAGAGATATTCGCACATTATCACGCAATATAATCAGTAGTTATCCTTTAAACTACTAAAAGAAAAGTTATAATACAACGTAATGCAAAGAGAAAGCTAATCCGATCTGAACTTGCAAAATAACAACAGCAACAAATAAACAAGAGCTGAACTTAGATGTTTCTCTCCGGCCTATTTAAAGCTTTTCAATCGGTGGTTAGAAAGTCTTTTGAGATTTCTGGAAAGCAAGAGAGTATAATTACGGTTACAGCTAACAAAGTAGTCAATTTAAATAGAAATTAGGAGATATCTATTTATTAAATGTTAAATGCGCGTGCTCTTGTATTTTTACTTTTCCGGCCTAGCTTTCTCTTGAAATAAGTCTCGTGCTGCATTGCACAGGGATATAAAACAATTTTAATTATAATTCTACTAAAAATAGCTAACTAAATACAAAATCCGTAACAATATAAAAGGACAGTATAACACAATTAATAATTTTTTAAGGAGATTTCACGATAATGCGCACAACATATAGATTGGTCTACAATATATGACGCATAACACAAGTTAGAAACATTAATGAATCAGTGTATGACACTGTGTAAGCTAACTATTCTTTGTTTAATTCGCGAATCTTACTTAGCCATTACGAGGACTCCTTTCTGAAAGCTGGTTAAAGAAATGTATTAGTAACGTTATACAAATTATCTCTTCATGAAAAGAATTTTTGTTTCCTGATAATTTTCATGATTGCAAATAAGTTAGTTACTTTAGGTTTTCAGTGCATGCTATGTTATTCTTTTGTGTATATTTTTATTTTGTTTCACGAAAATAAAAATATATTTTTTAATTATGTAATATTTGTTGAAGTAACGTACGGTAAAAAGTGAATAAATTCCCATTAATACAGTAAATCCGAATTTGACCTAATACAAAAAGACAACCCAATTATCCAGATAGTCTGGATATTTGGACTTGTGTCACTTTTTTTCAACATATACAACGGCAAATAAAATATAATCCCGTACCTTAATTTTTGGGGAAATAAAAATTTACCAATGAACTGATGATAAAGCATGATGCGTATTACAGGAGAGGGTGATGATAGTCATATATAGGATTCTGTTCCTCGGTGTAAAAGCATATTATATCTTCGAAAGTTCATGCCTACTGGGAAAAGTACTACGTTTGGAAAATGTTTGGCAATACCAGTGCCCTTATGTCTTTTACCAGCTATTCATCTTTCCTCATCAGAAACTGATGAGTGAGTTGCTATATCATTCTCAACATTCAGCAATATTTTAGATTAGTGTTTATTGTTCTTCATGACCACAGCGCCTCCAGGTATATAAACTTATCGTAAATACGATAAAATTGTAACATTTTACATCATCAGTACAATACGTAGTAATAAAAGAAAAAGTCTGGAACGTCTTGTCTGCACATCGCACAGCTTAGATATGTAAACTCCCACTCTACGAATCGGCACATACATGTTTCGTGATAATGTTTCTCACCGTGGTTGCTGACGAATTCTATGAGAACTTTACTAATCTGAAAGGCCGTAAAAGGGCTCTGGGTATGTTATGGTGCGAATCTGTACATTTGGCACTGCTATAAATGCCTTTAGAAATCTTCAGTTACTCCCCTTTCTTTTTTCTGTCATATTTTGTGATGAATTTTAATTAATGATTTTGGTGCAGTGAAACTATTCATAAATAGCAAAAAGCTTTTATGTGGTTTATTCTGTGCCAAAAAATTAAGTAATACTCAGTAGTAAGTCATAGTTGAAAGTGGGCCGCTAAACGCACTCAAAAAGGGCGCTGAACATTATAAACTTCGAAGAGGGAACAATGAGCCGAAAAGACTGCGAAATTATTACGTTCCAAGGGGAAGGATCCCTGAGCATTTCGATTTTCTCAAAACTTTTAACAAACAAAATTTAGATTTTTCTAATGCAATATTGAAACGGGTGCTTAAGTATTAACGCAACCACCTTAGTGCAGATTCGCGATTTCTTTACAGACGAAAACTTAAAGGTTATTTATCGGGTGCAAATTGGTGTTTCTCGCGACTTTTTTATAGAGATTCCTAAATTATCGATATTTATCGTAAGCCAGCAAACATTATCAATATATTTCAGTAATTTAAAATACAAATTTTAACTATTTAATAGAGATTACGTGATATATTTAAAAAATTAAGCACTTGCATTCGTCTTTAGATCTTTATGTAATTTTTTTGCACAATCTTTCTTCCCAATTAGACGGCGATCAGTTTTCGCTTAAAAAAAATCAGACTCTGGTCATTGTGCAAATCTCGGCGACAACGTCTATCTACCAAACGCTTTTTTTCGTTGTTCCCTTTAATGATTTTATGAGAAAATTCTGCATGCCGACAAAAATTTACCTACGTTTCTTCCATTGCTGGAAAATTCGAAGAACACATATTTTAAAATTAAATTTAAGACAAAAAATATCATGGTTTCTTTATAAAACTTTTGGAACTTGGAATATAACAAAAATAAAGCATATAAAAATGGCTGCAATATTGTTATGGGTATGGTTGCCTTAAGAATGGTTATGTACACGGTCGTCAGAGTTTGGCACATTCTGAAAATTTGGCGTCTTCTACTAAGGTGATTGCGATAATACGTAAGTACCTTGAAAATTTTTAAAGAGTTTTATATGCTAGCCTAGTTAATGAACTGATAATAGCAGAATTTCAGACACTGCACACCAGTGGACAAATAAGGAAAAGAATCTTATAAATAAAATTAATTCCTAATATCTGATACAAAATATATTGATTTCTTTGCAATTTCTACAGAACCGATCGATTTGTTTTTCGTTCGCTATATTTTAATATTTTTAAACTATGATATTGAGAAATCTACGGATTAAATACTACAGATTTTCATAGATTATAAAATCCGGGAATGTCCAGTAAGGAATTCCACAAATTCGGTACCAAAAATATAACTTTCATTTAAAATGAAGACATATCCTCATTCAAGTTAATTTCAGCTTCTGCTTCACATTCTGTAATTTGTGATGCAGTAGGCTTCCACAATATTGCATACGAAAACTACATAGAACTCATAACTATCTATCATATATTCAATTTGAAAAACAATTTTACCATTTCAGTTTTCATAGCCGTCTGACTACCAGTCAGTGGCAGTTCGAGATTGGCTACGCCATGTTTCCACAAGCGTTCTTTTAAACATTTCTAAATGAACTACTATTAAACATTACTTTTCTTTTTAAGTTAACACAATAAAAATGTAAAACTTTCAATTTTCTACTATTGCTGAGTTTAGAAACTGCATTTTATTAGGATGCATTGCTTGTCTTTTTTTATTACTACTAATTTTTTCTCAGTATCGCAGATTTTTCCAATACGCTGCGAATTTTTGCAGTACTCTGTCTGTGTCTCTTTATCCTCGTATCAAGAGCAAATACGCTGATGGAAAACAAAGAAGGAGTCCTGCTAGATAAAAGACATTTGAGAGGCGTGTTTGTACATCTGAAAGATGACGTCTGTTCAGATTTCGCACTAGATGAAAAAGTATAAGATGAATAAATATCACCACTACGAACATGCAGATCAGGTTTGTTTTACATACGCGATGCAAACTTTGCATACTTTATTTTTCTTCTGGATTGGCCGTTGCGAGCAAGATTTCAATTACGATCTTTAAGGAGACGAAGAATGCAGCATCAGCAGCTTACTGAGTGCGAACGAGGCCGTTTAATAGGTTATCAGAAGTTGCATTTTCTTTTCATGATATTGCAGAAAGACTTGGCAGTAAAGTATCCACTGTGCATGCGTGTTGGCAACAGTGGTCACGTGAAGATACCGTCTAAAGAAGACCTGGTCCAGCCGCTACACGTGTCACTACTCAAAGGGAAGCTTGCCGTATTCGCCACAAATCTGTAGGTGTTGAGCTGCATCTGCAGCAGACATTTATTGGCACCATGGTGATACAGCGAACTGTAGCAAATCGATTTTATTTCAGGGACAGCTCCAAGCCAGACGCCCCATAGTGGCCATACAGCTAACTCTAAATCAATGCCATTTGCAACTTCGGTGGTGACAAATTAGAGCTCATTGGAGAGGAGTGGAGATCTTTTATGCTCTCAGATGAGAACTGTTTCTGTCTTGGTGCCAGTGATGGTCGTATGTTGATTAGAAGGCCAGGTTGTCAGGACTGCTGTTCCTTCTGGTTGATTTTGCAAACATAACTGGAGTCCTGAGTCAGAACAGGGAGCTTACTCAAAGCTATGTTCGTGTGTATGCAGAAAATAAAACAAAGATAAGGAGGGTTAAATTTACCCTTTATTCTCACAGCGTACAGGTGCTCCCGCACTTCGGATTACAAAGACCAATACTTTTGGTATAGAACGTAGAAAATAAGAAAATAAACTAACTTGACTAAATAAGAACTAAGCTGCTTTACAGAGACTAGTAACTCGAAGATTGGCCCTTTAATACTACGTATGTAGTGAGCAGGATGCAAAGACTACAATACGTCTTCGAATATCAGCGTTGACTAAAGTCTGGCCTTCAAGGCAGACAACGAAAATCACACGCATGGTAAAGGCCGCGAGAAATCTCTCTTTCACTACACTCTTGGCTAAAAGTCATATCTTACATACTTCTAAAGTTTGCAATAACATTTGTATACACTAAATCTATTCGCGCTTATTCTGGCCGGAAGTGGAAAATATGAGGCGATAGTAAAGGTTTAAATTAAAATAAACGTTAGTAAAACTTAAAATCCTTACAAGGTGAGCGCTTGGAACCAAGCTGTCTACGGCGTCGACACATTAAACCTACACCAGGATTCACTAAACCTACATTAGGTCTTAGAGGCAATTTCCTATGACAGAAGGAATACTCTCGCCGTTATCCCACACATCTTGACAGCAAATCTGTACATCAAATTGGTGACTGCACCGATTGTACTGCCATGCTTGAACAATATTCCGGCATTTTCCAACATGATAATACTCTTCCCCACACCACTGCTGTTACCCAACGTGCTCTACAAAGTGTCGACATGGGTTTTTCCCATCGAGCAGATATAGATACTGGACTTGATTGGACGACAAATTCAGCGTTATCCACAGCTAGCTCGACCGTTGCTGATTTCACTGACCAAGTGCAACAAGCATTAAACGCTCCCACAAAATGTCATAAGCATCTATGCGAGACAATATACGCGCGTTTGCATTGTTACCTAGACAAATCCTTTGCCTACATTTCACTCATTTAAATTGATTTCTGCTCGGTGTTGGAATTTCATTTTCCATCAGTGCATATTGTTATTATTTAATAATTTCAGTCAACACTTTATTTTAAAATAACCGCTTGTTAAATAGTTTTCCCAATAGGTGAGAGTTATAAACCTTCCGAATTCATTCAAAATAGACCACGAAGGCTATTGGTGCATTTTCGACTTTTGATATTTTCTGTATAATGATAGGTTTAACAGCTCATCGTAAATCAAATAACACGCGTATAGTAAAATCAAAAGACTTCACAGCTGAAAATTTATAATTTATTATTAAAATAAGGTAGCAAGTTTTCAAAAATACTGATTCTACATGCGAAACATAATTACTCAATGAAAGGAAGATGTCGCTGAATTTTATTTGATTATTATACTTTATTTGACATTTTTTTGTGGAATAAACTGATACAAAAAGTCTTCATGAACTTTGAAGTTACCTTTAAGTTGCTCTATATCACTCAAATAAAATTAGAAACTCTATAAGAATTCTGAAATAAATTAATGTGTTAAAAATCTTTGTTGTAATTTTCGCCTAGATGCTACGAGGCGCAATGATAATGAAAGATTTTTCGAAACAGAATTCCTTCATTTTTTTACGCGATTTTTTTCAGCGCCATTTCTTCTTCAATAGATAGGATTCCGTTACCTCGCCGCCCACTGATAATTAGAAATTAGTTTACAAAGGCGCATTCTCCGGCATCGGGGAGTTTGATGTCGTTACTACGGCAACGAATGAGGTCATTCTCGTTTCTCCCACACGTTATACGCGCGAGACATCCGACGGACAGTCTGTTCCGGTAAGCAAAACCAGCCTCAATCTTCATTTGTGCAGTCCGGCAGAAAGAATTCATTGGTCGCCCCGCACACTGCCGGACACCGATTAATGGGATTTGCGAATCTGACGGCAGGAAGGGCGGGTAGGAAGTTCAGTAATAAATGGCTTTTATTACGTTCTTCGTGAATTCGGTCTAAGCCTAAGCACTGCATTCCCAATGGTAATTGAGAGAATGAAACTCGAAACAAATGCCTCGATGAGTTATGAAAGTGATTACCACCCACGAGATAGATTATTCATTTTATCTTTAAGCTAATGCTAGATTGACATCAATAGGAATGTGGAGTTAGTGCCAATTCTTCCGTTATTTACTGAGATCAAATAAATGAAATGATGCAGTTAAATAAAATTCGGTATTTTAATTAACAGAAAACCAAAAGATTCGATACTAAGATGCATAATATACGGAGTTGAAACTATTTTTTTAAAACTTAACTAATGCTGAAAATATTCATAAAAGTGACCAATAAGTTATATCATTAATTAAATGTCTTTTTAATTATACCCAGTACATATAAAATTAAATAATTAAAATACGCATTTAAATCATTAGAGAATCTACTTATTGTTTTTTTATTTTAATTATAATAATAACCATAAGTTAATTTTAAAGTTTTTAATTTATTTTTTAATATTTTTCTACTTTTATGATATAGTTAATTATATAAAATGAAAATTGGAAGATAAAATTCTGATAATTAAAAAAAATCGAATGTGCACGGAAAACATAAAAAATATAATAAAGCTATAACCTGTCAAGTAGTGCATTTATTGGCTTTTAATCCTGTAGCTTACAAAGCAATTAAAAGCTTGATTAAATTTACGGATAAATCAGAGATTTTATGCATTACCGAATGGCAAAACTCTGCTACTGGCCATTTGTGAAACAACGTGAAGAAAAGATGTTATGCTTCACGCAATGATCTTAGTTTTGCCAAGGTGCATAGACAGCAAATGTAGGGTAATCTAACGTAACTTCTAATCATCAGTAATCATAATTAATAATAATCTTCTAATCATAACGTAACATCTAACGTAAAGTAACGGTCTAAAATTTTTGGACAAACTCCACCAAAAAAATTTCTAACATCAAAATAAGAAAATGTTGTTCGAGACATACGTATCCACGGTTTAGTATATAGCCTAGAAAAGATTTTCAAACTTAAAAAATAATAATAAATAAATAAACTCTTAACATAAAACCCAAATTTCTCCTACCCCCCTCCCCCTGAAAAAAAATATCGTAAAATGGGGGAATATAGCTTTGACCTCGAGATATAACACCTCAGTTCTGTTCTTCCATGGCAATAATTTGAATAAATATGCATGCGGGATTCGGAGTGATGTTTTATTTGTTCAACGCGTTGATGAAAAGAGCATTATTTTTACTGTTGAATCATTCCTTGAAATTGTACTGATGCTATGCAGTAGCGAGTGTAGCATTTTGCATTGCTTTTCTTATTTATGGGCTAAAATTCTTCTTTCATATGTAACAAACAGCAAAAGAGAAAGAAAAAACATACACTGAAAATGTACAAATACTTTGTTATTATACAAATGTTTTAAAAGTACATCTCTTGATAATCATGATAAAATTATTCCTACATTTTCCGAGAGATTTTTATCAGTTATTAAATCCAGGAACTTAATTCATATTGTAAAGCTAATGAGCTAATAGCGGTAATAAGCGCAATAATAAAGAAACTGCATGCATTAATTGAGTTAGCGTCCAACGCACTGAGTATACTAAGTAGAATCTCATCAAATTTGTTCAAGATGCTCAAGACTAATAGCTTCACCGACGAAATAATGACACATTTAGATAAACTTGACAATGAAACAATCACTAAAGCGTTGAAATACAAGGCAGAAGATAATATCAAAATTAACCTCGGCTGCCGATCACCAAAACATGATGTAAGGAACATATGACTTCCTGCTTTACAAATTCTATTGTTATGTGTCTATGACATTGCATACTAAATAAAGGTAAAATGTTATGATAATAGCTTTTAATCACTCAAGTAAGTATTTTAAAACTTATTCATATAAATGCATAATAAAATCCTCTCTGCTGTAGTAAATAAACTGATATTTCTCGACACAGAAACAAAATTATCGAGGAATGTTCTGATGGTAAACAATTCATTTATTGCTTTCGTAAATAACCATAATCAAAATTTTTTAAAACAGAGCTGTCAGGTGCACGTAGATCAAATTCTACGCGAAGTCCTTTCTCTAATTTTCCTAGTTAATCTGCAAGAGGAAAATTATGTTTATTTGAAAACTTCAAATTACAGTCTAAAATATAGAAGGTAAGCATTGAAAATTTAAAAAATTAATTAATATATATATAGTGTATATAATCTGTAAAATCTTGATGATTGAGTTATAGAAAGAATGGATTTAGTGATGGCGGCATTGTAACAACTTGACGAAGGGTTTTCTGCATAGATACAAAGATGACATTCACAAACATATGTGACCGAAGACAAGACATAATTTATTGCTGAACATTCTCGAGATACATATTCTCAATCACATATAATTATGGGTAAGACATGTACCCCACAATTTTATATACCACATCTTTAGACAATGGATGACACAGAGAAAAGAGCAATGCATGTTACCGGCAGCAAGGCAAAACGGGAAAATAAATACGCTTTCAGAAAAAGCGTGGAAGGGTCAAAAGTTTCTTTCATCTGATAGGAAAAGAGATGTCCACATTGCTACCCGTTACATAAGGCAGCATGACGCGGATTACTTTGCAAACACGCTGTTTAAATTCATATATTATAAACAGTTAGTAGTTTTTAAACAGGAGGGGGAAGTAGCCAAATTAAAATCAGGAATAAAAGGGACTATTGCCAGATTAAAGTTAATAGTTTTCTTTCATATTTTATATCATGCATACATGTATATGTAAAGCAGATATTCAGTTTCCAGTTTTAACACATAGAACTATCTTAAACCAAATATTTACGATATGCGCTCTAGTTTAAAAATTAAGCCACAGAAATTTAAGATAACAAAACATAAAATCAAGTATTTACAATGAGCTCTGCAAGAAACTCTTGCCAAACGTGGCAGGAAAAAAATATATGTTATTATTCCATTGTAAATTAACGCTATATGGGGGACTTGTTTGATAAATAAAAAAGCCATCTAATTATTAAAGATGTAACTTCGCGATTTTTAAATAGACCACATGTGCATAAGGCTTACACAAATTTTTCTCGCAAGAGAGTTGGCATCAGTTTATAATGTGCCTGGAAAAGAAATTTGCGTTATAAAAATAATAACACCTGAGAGGTGTTACAAATTTAGAGTTTTCATCAATAGAATAAACACGTTAAAATTTATTTATGTAAGTACATATCAAAATTAATTTATGCTGCAATAAGGAAGCCGTGATTTTGAATACAGAAATAAAATTCTGTATAGTGTTCTATTATGAAGCAATTTAGTTTGATTTCTTTCATGGTTTTGCCTCCTGTAGTTCGAATAAAAGAACCTCTTAGCAGGAATAAATAAAACGCATGATTATAGACTTAACAACATACTAAGGAATTCGAAAATTATTTAGAACCTATAAAAAGACCTCTAAAAGATTTAAGCTTCATTGGGTTACAGCTCCTCAAACAAATGGAAGGGAGGTTACATCTGCTCCGCAAAGTGAGGTCGATCCGTTTCTCGAGGTCGGCCATTTCGAACAGGGAACCGGAAGAAGTGAAAATGTTCGTCCATTCTTCTCGCCGAATCGAGCCCCGAAATGGAAATGAAGAGCGACACTAACCCACAAAAGAAGCGGCGGATAAATAAGTGATTCAGTGAAACGTGTTGTTACTTTTACTGCAGCCCACGCATGCGTCACGCTTCAGTTCCAGCGCCAGACGATATTCGGGAACTCGTCAGTCGATTTATTTCGTCTTCAGCCCTTTCCGATTCCGCGAACAGTATAGGACTTCTCTATTTGGCGCTGAGTTCTTTTTTACGTGCGAAGCGGAAGTTGGAGAATATATTCTGCCGCTCCACGTGGCACGAGAGCCATATATAACCCAGTATTTTAAAATATAAATCGCAACAAAAGGGTTTTCAGATTGGAATACTTCAAACTCCTCTATTTACTTACATTTATTTGTTTACATCAAATTAACTTAAAATACTTTTTCCTTTCAAAGTTTTTTATGCGTACTGTGGAAATCTAAATAGCTATAAAAACATTATGCGAGATCGCAGTTCGTCTGGATGTTAAAAAAATCCAATAATGCGTTTCTCTCTGCCATCTGTACGACAAATATGCATTCAACAAGTGAGGAAACGTTATCTTTTAATTATGATACATTTTTAGCAGCAAAGATAATACAGTGTATATGGTTATTATTTAGATTAACCAGTTATTTGTAATTTAAGACTTTATTATGACTTCGCCTTTCCGTTTCAATCAGCAATCATCGCAAGTTTCCATCCCATGATTGGCTACATCTTAAACCCTGTTAAAAAGTGTGAATGGACTTCCTCACTTTTATACTTTAACCCGTAAACAACTTACGACGACAAAACTCTCGTCTGAAAGAAGCTTTACTACCCCTGAACTATATACACCTTGTCTATACCTCCTCAGCGCCATCGGTGGGGAATAATGCCCATACTAGGTATAACGTAGGCAGAAAACGAACATTTTGCATGAAATTTTGAAAGCCTGGGCCAAAAGCCCTTAGGCAGAGCTAACGATAAAGACGCAAATAAAATACAATACAAAATACAAATGAAAAGATACCAAAAGCAGAGAACGAAAAAACAAAAATTCAAAAGTTCTTCAAGCGACATTCCACGTCCACACTTCTCATTATCGGAAGTAAGAGTAACACCAGGCAAGACAGCACAGTAAAAAATATAGAAAATATTCACATATGCATCCCAGCGGAGAGGGTACGACGGGCTAGAACGACACCATCGAGACTTCTGTTTCGATAGTGTAGGCCATTTGAAAAAGATGGGTCGAAGGTTAGTCGTGTTCAATGATCAAAAGAAGACAGCAGTTACCTTATCTCTCAGATAGAATGGTAGGTTGCTAATTTTAGTGACGGAAAAAACAAAAAGTGTTTTAAATTTGTACTTCTGAGCTTCCGTTCCTTGTTGTGTCCATTTGCTTTTGTCAGTTTAACAGATAAAAAGAGAGTTCTTTATAAATTTTTTTGACTATCGATTTTTCAAAATTGACCCAAAATACTGTTCGTAGGTTAATAAATCTATCCTGTAAACTTTTTGCATTTATGAAAACAGCAAAGTGTCGTATGCAAATTTGAAAGTCCTCATAGTAAAGTGAACGATATGCTTACGGTTTTTTTTTAAAACTAACTAATGATATTGCGGAGTCCTCCCGATTGAGACCTGCGAGTCCCCACGTACTTGCTTCAGCCTGTAAACTGCATAACAATATCATAATCATAATAAATAGCGAAACTCTAATTTTATATGCTAGAAATGTTTTTCTGAATGGTGTCTATATTCAAAAACATGATAAAGTGCGAAAATTAAAAAAAAATCCCTTTCCCTAGTTATGTGTTTATCTGAATTACCCCAAATTTCTCGCAACTCAGAAGATTTTTGACAATATTCTTTGAAATTTTTTGTATTTCTTACGAATAGGCTAGAGCTAATATTTTTGTTACACCAATGCTCGGACTTAAAAAATACAGTATTTCAAATCAAACTGGCATGAAATGAGATCATTTATGCGATGTTGTTATATATATCTAAAAAAGCAGGCTTTAAATCCCAAATCTAATCTCTATTTTATTACGTAATGATTGCGTTATTCCAAACCTTCTAGGAAAATAAAGCAGGATGAAGTAACTAGAGATATGTAAATAATGTATTTAGGATTAATTAATAATGTGCATAGTTTCTGTATACACAGCTCGACACTGAAAACGCAACACCAAAGAAGGAGTGGTCAGAAATTTATGCAAATTTTAAAGTAGACGCACGTCACTGAGTTATGCGAATGATGTGAAATGCGCAGCTCTTCGACGCACGTAAAGTAAGATATAAGGGAAAGAACGTGCAGAATGGGCAACATTCGTGTCGTTATTTCTGCCAGATGAATTATCGAAGAAAGTTGGCTTTTGTCCCGGAGGATACGTGTAATAGGAGAGAATGCCAGGCCGCCGTCAACGAAGGCACTTTCAGCAGATAGACGATTTTACGAGGAGTATGGTGAACGGACTGAGAAGGACGGGTTGGTTCTTACGTCAAATCGCAGCTGATACCCACATGGATGCGAGCAGGTGCATCGGCTATGACGAACATGGTTGGAACAAGGAAATGTGGGAAGAAGGAGGGGTGCAGGTGCAGCCAGAGTGACGTCAGCACGCGTGAATCGACGCATCCGCCGACAAGCTGTGGCGGTTCCGCAAGTCACTTGTGCCGCGATTCTGCAGCATGCGCAAGATACCTTGGATGTTCCGGTGTCGACCAGAACCATTCCCGTCGATTGGTTGAACGTACCCTGCACTCACGGCGTCCGTTAAGAAGACTGCCATTGACCCCACAGCATAGACGCCAACGTTTAGAATGGTGCCAGACGCGATGTGGATGACAGAATGGCGAAACGTCGTGTTCTCAGATGAGTTACGCTTCTGTTTATCCAGTGACAGTCGCCGCATACGTGTGTGGCGTCGACGTGGAGACAGATCTAATCCGGCAGTAACTGTGGAACGCCCCATCGCGCGACAACGTGGCATAGTGAATTGGGACGCTATTGCCTACGATTCCAGGTCACCTCTAGTTCGTATTCAGGACACTATGACGGCCCAACGATACTTGGATAATGTTCTGCGGCCGGTGGTAATCTCCTACTTTCAGGTGCTGCCTAATGCAATATTTCAGCTAGATAACGCCCTACACATTTCTCGCATCTGCCAAAATGGTCTGCAAGGTATAGAGATGCTTCCCTGGCCACCGTACTCTTTTGACCTGTCATCAATCGAACATGTGTGGGATGTGATTGGACGCCGTTTGCAGACTCTGCCCCTGCCTCGTTAGAAGACGAACTGTGGCAAATAGTTGAAAGGGATTGGAGAGCCATCCCTCAGGACACCATCCGCACTCTTATTGACTCTATGCCTAGATGTGTTTCTTCGTGCATCGCTGTCCGCGGTGGTCCTACATCCTACTGAGCCGACGCCGATCTCGCTCTGTATTCTGACTATCATTTTGAAATAAAGATCACTTATTGTTGCTTGCTGTCTCTGTCTTCCAAATTTGATCACATTCTGACCACTCCTTCTTGGTGTTGCATTTTCAATGTCGAGCAATGTAATATTTCTGGCTTCTTAACTGTTAATAATTACGGCTTATTTGTTTTTCACAAAGACATAATTGTAACCGATTTTGCGTGAAGACTTTTTTACTTTCATCCTGTTATTTTCATTTTCAACTTGACACTAGAATAGATTTAAATTTTACTCGTTTTCCAGCTTTAGTAGCCATTCTATATATTTTCACATCTTCCTCGTGAAATTCTACAGCTCTTGTTACCTCAACTTTAATTTTTTAATCATAAGTAACACATGTTCTTTATTACAAAGTTCAATCCTAGTCTACTAATTTTTCGATAATTTTATAGTCAAAGCTTTTTACTTAACGACCGAGGCTACTTTGTTTTACAATAGTAAAGAATACAATACCTTTTTACGATAGTACTTTTTTACAGCAGTAAATAATATGTTTAAATCTACAATTTGAACTTTTAGTTACATGCTAGTGTTTCACATTAATTTTTAATCTTTAGTGGCAAACAAGTAACTTTTTTGCATTCTTCGGTAGCAGCAAGAAATCTTAGGAATTACTTTTCTTTGCAACGAGATTAATCGCGTTGCAAAATAAAGTAAAAAAAATAATGAAGTAATTAATAAAGTTAAAGAAATTTCTTTTATTTTTTTCCAGACTCATGCTTTTGGCGACGCGGTGGCCATTTTCTTTCACTATATAAGGATCTTTTAAATAAATCTTTTCGTACTTACAATTGTCCCTTCTTACTGAATAGTACTATAATTTTTAGCCTTCATAGCACCAGACACATTTCTTGCGTCTCTTGGTAACAGTAAGAAATCTTAAAATTTTATTAAGCCTACAATTTTTAGCAATAAACAAACATGCTTTTTACCGAATTGGGCGCCATTTTACTTTCAGAAAATACCGCTATTTTAAATTAGTCTTTTAGTAATTATTTTTGGCCTATTGTACATTTCTATGTAGAATATAATGCGATTAATTTTTTTAATCCGGAGTTCATGTTTTTAATTTTCTGACTTTGATGAATTAAATGTACTTTTACGTTTTTACTTGACTTTTCAGATTTAAATTCAACAGCTTAATTTTTAGACATTTGAATTCACATTGGGGTATATTCTTCTAGAATAAGGTTAAAAAAATTCTGCATATATTTTTCTAATTATTTTTTCAATATTATAAATGATTGTTTTTTTCTCTCAAATAATCAAGAAGGAAGAAACGCATTTTTAGACTTTCTTGATTATTCGGATTTAATTTTTGAAATAATTACTCTCTGATGAGTCTGTCTCAAACAATAAATTATGAATAATTAAATGCAATTTGTTTTAAAATACTTTATATGAAAGGATTTTTAATTATTTTATTCTCAAATTAAAACCTTTTAAAATAGAATAATTTTTATTTTGTGTATTTATATTGTGTATAATTTCTCTATTATTTGCTAAATATTTTTACTGGTTTCAATAGTTCTTTTCATACGCATTTTACATTTTTCCTGAGTACAATTATTATTAATTTTTGAAAAATTAAATATGTATGTGTGTATGTGTTTGTATTAATTCATTTAATGTAACATTTTTAGGATTATTGAAGTAACATAAAATAATAACCAACGAATTTATTAATTATATCTGAATTCGAAGGCAGACTGCGATTGATAAAATGCGTCTACATCAGGTGTTATTCAACAGTGGCATCGGATAGTGCTAATTGGCATAATAAAGATAAACTTGGCTGAGGTTCATTCAATTACCAATAGTTAAAACGAGCATCGTCTGGTGATAAGACTCTATACAGTTAGTTTTCTCGTTTTTTTCAGTCACAGTTAAATTCATAAACACCAATATTTTCTACACATACATTCACTTTTTATCGCATTTGCATTCAGGCAATGAATTTTTCAGTGCATTAAATGCTATTTATACTTCAAAATGTGTAGCTCCGTTATTAGAAATGAAATATTGTAGTAATAAAGAATTCGCAATGATTTTAATGCTTCCCTTCGAATTTTACTGCTATGTTTCCATCTGTCATTCATTTACTGCTATGCTTTCATTTGTCTACGAAGGAAGAATTGCCGCCTATTTCTAAATAAAAGCCGATCCTTATGTATAAGCCAAATTTTGTTGCAAAAATTCAGCCAAACACTGGAAAACCTATGCATAAAGACAGTTTAATTCTCTTATTAATTCAGTTATATAGTATATCGCCACAAGTACGAGTCATTAATTGCCTAATTCAACGGTTCACAGACTGTACTCCGCCTACACTTCATAGGGGTTCCGCGGCCGTTCCAGGAAAATAAATTTACTAAAAATTGATGAAATTAAATAATAGAAACAAAAAATACAGTCAAAATGAAAATAAGCAGAAATTAACATTTTGAACGGGAATCGGATAAAATTCAATCTCGCATCTCCTGCAGCAGACAAAACATCGTTTGCTAACGGACGTACGACGTAAGCGTTTTTTACTTACTTGTACTGAGTAAAGGAAACATTGTAATCGCGAAAAATTTCCGGTATCCTATTTCAAAACGGAAATACCTGTTTAGACCGTTCCAGAACCATTTGGACGATTTTTTTTTTTGCGTGATGCCTGCACGTACGGACAGAATAAAGGACTTTTTTTTATAAAACGGGTTGTAAAATGGATTTAAAATTGATTCCAAAGGGACTTTTTAGTGATGTCTGTACATGCATACATATGTACGTACGTACGTATATATGTATGCATGTATGTATCTCGCATAATTCAAAAAGGATTGCCATAGAAAGTTGAAAGCTTATTTTTAAGTATGCAGTGCTGTGTGGCATAGGACACTTTAAACACTGCGAAAAGGAAATCTTTTAGGGTGGTTTTGCTGGCTAGGAAAAAAAAGTGAGAGACCCTCGATTTTACCTTCTGAGGTGCTCTGCATCAAAACTGGACAGTTAGTGCGATGAACTATACTTGTACGACCAATGGTGAAATTTTGGTGCTTCGTCTGTATCTGTTGCTTGTCTCACTGGAATTCTCAGTAGAGGCTTTAGTAGGATGATGGTCTATCTGATTTGTAACTTTCATATTTTGATTATTTACACCATTCTATTCCGTGGATAAGCCACAAACAGTTATCTTTTTGTACTCGATAATAAAAAGTTAAAATTTAGTAGTTAAAATTTGCAGTTTTAAAACATTCTTCATAGACAGTGAGACCCCCCTTCCCAATTAGTTAATTAGTCAGATCAGATACTCTTGTCTGCATGATGATAATAAATATTTATCATACAAATGTGACGTTTAAATTTTTTCATTATACTGCTGACAGCTTTACTATTGCGCACAAAAGTGTTAACTTCATCTGGTCAAGAAGAATAAGAAAAACATTTTTCATTTACAAAACGGGGATTTGATGTATTTTTAGGATCTATTTCTTACAAACAAGTAATATCATGGATCTCACTCCAATGATTCTACAGAGAACGGTTTTTAGTGATGAAGTGTGGCGTGTAAACCAGTATACCTGGACAGCACTTTTAGTAGAATTAATAAAATGAATCTACCACTACAAAGAAAAAATTGCTGCAGATATGATGGGAAAATCGAAATGCTTTTTTTAAGAGGAAACTTACGTATTGGTTGCATTGTATGCAAAAAAGAAGACATTGACTGCTTCTTCTTTCAAAAAGCTTCTTGAATGAAAATAAAATCAAGATTGAAGGGAAGGTACTGAAACATATTCAGGCGCATCTCGGAGTTCTGAAACATTCGTCTGAATATTATATTCCAGCGTCTCAAGAGAAGCCGCTTGATGACTTTAAACGCATTCTGAATGCATCCATTCAACGTGAATGAAAAACCACCCAGCTTAAACTCAGAAGAATATGACTTCCTTACCTTGAAGCGAACTTAAAATCGCGTCTCATAAAGGAGCCTACAGGAGGCCTGGCTGCACACAAGGTGGATTCAAAATCTCGTTTCAGAAGGCAAAATTAATATTGTTGCCTTCCTGAACTACATGTCTCTGTGAAGCGGGATTCTCCGCCTATACGAGTTTAAAAAATCTGATGTGGAACCTACCTGGCTTCCTTGTACGGTCTATTAAATTATACATATTTTTTGCTGCAACAATAATATGATATTAAATATTGTTAGATATTTACAACAATAAAATGATATTAAATATTGTTAGATAACTATTGTTAGACGAACTGTTATTATATATTAAGTTAGATTTCGTTGTATGTAAGAAATTATACATATATATATTAAAGTAAGTATTTTTTGGATTATCTCCTAGGAAAAAACTTCATGAAGATTTATAAAAATAGTTTAATAATATTCATAAAATAGTTTAGTAAACATTTTTAAGGATTGTCTATTGAAAGTAAAAAGTTCACTAAATGTAATAATTTTATGTCAATAGTAAATACTGAAATAATTATTGTTATTAACTGGAAATTAATTGACTTTTCCAGGGGAACATATGAATTTCCCATTAATTCGCAATAATTAATAGAAGCGAATGTGTTCCGTCGTCCTTCCTAAGAACTACTAGCTAGAAAAACTAAATTAAGTCTGAAAAGGTAGGCAAAATCGATTCATAGTTCAAATCAAGAACAAAACTAAAGCAAATAATTAAAGAAAGATTTAAAAATTAGTCAAAATTGATCCATAGTTCAAGTCATATTTTCTTACTTAGCAGCTTGCCGCAAGTATTAGGCTTTTCAAGCCCAAAATTGCCAAATTTTATTAGGTCTTTATAGATATGTATATATATATATATATAAGATAAAAATATGTAAATCTTAAAATTATAATTTAAACTAGTAATAGCCCCTTATTCCCCTTCTCTATTCTAAAAATAGTAATAACTTTTCTGGACTGCGTCATTTCTAGATCAGTCTATGTCACATGGTTTGCGTAACGCTAATGACATAGTTAATTCGGAACCCGAAGTCAAAATTTCGAGAACTGAAACTTTCTCTTAATAAGCAACCGAAACCAAAACCTTCTCTTGGCGAGCTTCCCTGTTGGATAATTGCGCACTTTAGCTTCAGCTCTCTTGCACTCAAGACGCTACTTCGCTCGTTGACGTGTACCTTAACGTCTGCTAGCTATTCTCCATGGTTCTAAAAATATAATCTGTATAAAATTGTGGGTGTATAGCACGCACACAACAATGATGTGCAACGAAAAAGAATATGTGTCCTAAGAATTAGTTACCAAGGGATAAAATTATGTGTGGAATTTACGGCTTCGTCTGTCTTCGAGTGTCATTTTTCTAACTACGCAGTAAAGCTTTCCCAAGCCGTTGCAGCTTTCTCCAAGTCATCCTATTACATACATACACGTGTGGGACTGCGGATTGCAACAAAAAAGGGAGGTACATAACTAGATGTTATAACAGCCCCATACACAAAATTTCAATGCTCTACGCCTGATAATCGTTTTCCAGGTACGTATGTATCTCGCATACGTACATACATATGTAGAGACACGAAAAACATTCTTTGAATCCCTTTTGTAATACGTTTTGGAAAAAAGAGTCCTTTATTCTATCCATACGTACACACGTCACGCATAAAAAATAGTCAAAATGGATTCGGGAACAGTCAAAAAGGTATTTCCGGTGAAATATGATATCTGAAATTTTTCCTGAAATTCTGAAACAACTCTTTGAAAATATGAAAAGACATTTACTTCACCAAAAATTTTCGTTTTGTGTAAATACTTGAGACAATTTTTGCATGGAAAAAAGGGGGAGGGGAACGTTATCATTGTATTTTACAAGCCTTTTTAACTTTTGAATAATATCTAGCAGCATTCTAATGTACGATATTGGTTCTGTTGACGACGACTGTTCCAGTTTATTACTGCATTTTTTCAGTTTGTAATGATGTTACGTAAATTTACATATAATTCTTTGCATCGTGTAATTGTTCTATTTATAGTAATTTCTTTATACTCGCAGATTGAGAGAAAAATCATTAAAAACGCTTTTATTTAATTCTTTGTATGTAATTGTTGAAAGTTGTCTGCACACATGACGGCAAATACTCCAGAAGTCCAGAAATATAAACAGTCTTCGCTGTTTGGGAAGTGTTCCCGAGATATCTTTGAGCTAGATTAGCAGAACTGAAAAGTAGCAAAAAGGAGCACGTGACGTGAGATATCACGTGATTTTTGTAACATCATAGGTGCGCGAACGTACGGAACTGCAACTCGATTTCTTTGTCGTTTTATTGTTAATGTTTTGATGGAAATTTTTAATCCATATATCTAATTTTCCTTTGTTTTTAAATACCCATTTCGTCTTCTAATTTATTCGCTTGGAAAGCGCTGTCACTGTGCGAAATATATGACCTTTAAATTAACTTCCATGCGTGCTGTGCATAGCCGATTCTCAGACCGTTGCCATTAGCATTAGATCTTAAAACTATCTTTCAAGATTAATCAGTCTGTTATTGTTTAACAATTTGGTGGATTTAAATGCAGTAAACACATTTTTTAGCACATCAAAGCTTTATTTTACGTTTTCAAAACATGGATCTATTTCAATAATTTAAAATCATTCAGTATATAATTCAGGCACATTCTTTTTTTTTTTTTTTGTAATTAATAAAAAGTACTTCTAACGCCTTACATTACAGAACTGATAAAAAATAAAACAGTTTTTTTTCTAATGCTTTTCAAAAGTACTAATACTTTTAATCAGTTTTTAAAACTATAATGATGATTTGCAATTTTAAATTTAAAAAAATTTAATAAAAACTTTGCTTTGAGGTGTTAACTATTGTAATCTATTTTGAGACTGTTATTTTTCCCCTCCGTCTTCGTTTTGATAAAAAAATCTAATTTAATGTCGAAATAAAGTACTCCATGCTTGAAAAATGTACTTATTATTTGTTTAAAATAATATAATGCTTGACAGTAAATATTTTACCTGAAATGTTCGTTTTCTGTGCATGAAAAATCAATTAATCGATTCCACCCTAGTCGTTCTCATCAGATATATGAAGTTCTATTGTATCTCCTCTTAATAAAAATCATACCTTTGAAAATGTAAATAAATAAACATACAAAATTGGAGAAAAATTAACCAGCCTTCTCGATGTTCGCCCTGTTCATAATAGCAACTAATCAGCAGAGATTTTTGAAAACTTAGAAATTTAGCAAAACAAAACAATTTTTAATGTTATAAAAATGCAATTTACAAAGATAAAGGGATCCTAAAAATAACGATGCAGAAAAGAAAAAGGCTTGCAATCCACAAATTCTTTCATTTTCTCTTATGTGATTTAATAAATACTTTTTCAAAATCCTATAGACAAGGAGAACCTGTAACAAGGTGTACCAAAGAGAAAAATTCATTCTCTTACCTTTCGTGGTAGCCGGTCTTTTCTGCAACAGAGCAAATTAATTCTCGATACTCCACGATCGAAAACTTCCCGGACTTTTGAACTTCGACAAAACAAACTACCGCTCGGTTTCCCCCAAAACTTTTTTTCCAGCTCTGCGATCGGAAACAAACTCCGCCGCTATCAGCCAGAGTGAGGAAAACTCCAAGCTCAGGTGGCATATCAGCGCCCCCTCGCGGCCGTCGTGTAATGACGCGTGATATCTTTTGGATACCGCCGCCATATTGTGTCAGTCGGCCAAGCGGAACGCGGCTGAGTACTGCAAACACCTGCGGCCGAACTCTCGGTTTCCGCGGGGAGTGAAAAAAGAGAAAATCCGAGAGATATAAATTGTGTAACCTTTTAAGGTCATCCATAAAAACAGGGGTGGGGAAGACCGATGCGGTTTTTCTTCTTCTTTTTCAGGATCCGGGAATATTACTTTTGTACGGAAGGCCGGATAATTAGTCACGGACTGACACTTTACGAAATCAGCTGGGAGACTCTTCGGGTGATAAAGAATTTAATGAAGCGGCAGCAAGAATAGCCTTCAACTCGCTCACACTGGGAATCGAGAACATAACAAACGCCGTCGTTCGAAATTTACTAGTTAACTGTTATGAGATTAAATGTAGACAAATGAAGTAAAAGGAAAACTATTCTTTTGTGAAGTCCTTATACATTTTTACATTTCAAGCTGAACGTAGCAGATAAAATCACAAAAGATGAAACTTTTGGGCAATGGGCGAAATAGAATTCTTACAATTTCAATATTTTTAAAAACAACAATTAATAAGTAACTTCAAATTCGTTTTAAATTTTTACTGCAACGACATGTAAGGAATTTCTCTTATCCGTTAGTCTTAGAACAGATGAGAGAACATAGGGTAATAAAAACTTCTTTCACCGCCATCATCACCACCAATACGAGCAACAGATAACAAAGATTCATTCATTTTTACCACATTGTACAATAGAGATAAAAATTAAGATTAAAACTAGGATTCTGTCACGTTGGAACTTTATGCTTGATTAATAATGTACAGTACATAACATAATATAATGAACTTCCTTCTCCAACGTGATCACCCACGCCCCAGATAAATTACGTCTTATATAGTGGTTTGGGAGAGATGATGATCAGTATTGATGTTTATTTATGTTCTGAAAAATACTGGTCACAGGAAGCGGGATCTTCTTTTGGAAGTGGTTGCCATGAGATCGTTCAATATAATTTAAAATAAATGCAAAACAATCAAACAAGTGGAGATCAACCGTAATGAATATTGTCGAGTTATTATTCTAACCATAATCAAATTACACAAGCACAGATAAAAATTAAGTAATTTGAAAAGTGATATGCCATTTATTATGAACTAATGCAAAATCCCATTTCCAGTCTAATAGTTTCTTTTGGCTTAAAAAAAAAAAGAAGTTTGAAATGTTCAAGATGTTAACGGTCGTTCAAAAGGATTTGTTAAGGTTTTTCATGCTCTCGCTGAGCTCGCGGTCTCCCAGTCTGCTTTTGACTCATTACTGCTAAGCCGTTTCTTTCTTTAAAAAAAAAGTTTATTATTAAGCATCGTTTTCTTCGCACTTACGCCACTTGAATAACAAAATCACAAAATTTTCAAAAGTTGCATAGTAGCCTATGTTTAGAGTTCTCGATGCTGTATTCAGTGTTGACATATATTTTTATATTTTTTTCAGTCTTTTTTCATTTCATCATATCAGTATTCAGTTTTCAAAGCAAGATGGCTAACAAAACAAATTGTCTTTTTATTATTAACTCTTTAAGGTTAACTTTATTTATTAAATATCACATTTTTCGCACTAGGCCACACAAAATTCATTTCAATAGTAAAATCACAAAATATTTAAAAACAGCATATGTTTAGAATTCTCGAAATAGTGTTAGAAGTTGCCTTTTTTATTTTTATATTCGTTATGTTATTTATTTAAAACGTAGCCTCCTGTGCGGTTAGCTGCCTGATATAATTATCATAAAAAAGAAAATGTATATAATGATTTTAATGAGTTCAGTGACTTTTTAACGATTTTAATCAATAATTTCCTAATAAAAATGTTGAATATTTCTAATTACGCTTTTCATGACTTTTTTACATGTTTATTTAAATCAATCACATTAACAAGTAGAATAAATAATGGAACAAACTCGAAATTCAAAATTCGGGCTTCCAGGTACAAATGGTCGTTTGCACTTTGAAGTAAATTTTGAAGTACACGTTTGAAGTAACTGTTCTGGTTACTGTATACTCTAGCTCAGGATAGGCAATGATCTTTTTTGGGCATTATACGGACAGGGCTGTTACGATCTTTTCCTGGTTCCCTTATTTTTTGTAACACGCGCCGTCCAAACGATATAGTGGTTAGTGATCCTGACTACTATACCAAGTTTAGTTTTAGTTAACAATCCCGATTTCAATCCCTCTTTACACTCAACTTATGAGGAAATTATTTCATAATTGTTTTCATTTTTCATCAATTAGATTGCCCCAGTAGCTTAACTTTCTTTTTCTCATTGTTATCGGCTTAGCATAGTTTTCTCTTTCTTCATCTGCCCGTCTGCAGCTGAAGATGAAAGTTATATATTTAAACCTACAAATTAGTTCTGGAAAATTATGAACACTACGCTGATGTATGCTGCCTTAGCTCCTAAATAAACGTTCCCAAGCTCATATCATTAACCAAGAATGAACTGAACTGCAGCAGTAAGTTAGAGTTGGACGATTGGTCCTGAAAAAGTTCGACGTCCACTTTTTTCCAAAAAGACATAGCTAAAATTAGAGATATAAATTAAAACTCGGAAAAACGATAATTTTTGCCCTCATTTTTCCGAGTGGCAACAGTCTCACAAGCTGGAGATGAAGCCCAACAGCGGCCGAGCGGTTAAAGCCGCTGAGCACTGGTAGTTCGGTCCGGGACTCGAGTCTTCGATTCGCGGCGAAGGCGTTGCTCATTTTTCCTCACTCCTGCTCCGAAATGACCTAATGTCTTTACAAGAATAATTGGCGAAAATAAGTTTAAATAAAAAAATGCAAAAAATTTGTATCGTGTGGTGTTCAAATCAGATTTTTAGTCTAATGGGGCAATTTGCCCTGTAGAACTAGTAATTTCATTTTGGCATTTTGCGTTGAAAACTATAAACGGCGAACCACTTTTTAAGTTGTTGCCACCAAATATTATTGCCCTGTATTATATTTAAAGAAATTAAATAATGAAGAACCTGCATGAGTGTATGTTTGTTTCTCGCATTGTGAAAAAACGACGGTACCTAGAGCCATCAAAATTTGAATAACGTAATCCTCCATAGAATATGGGCATGTGGAAGCTCTAATTTGGAATTTGAAATTTGTTTTATTACCGATTTCTTATTTTGTAACACTTCAACGAATTTTTGATTAACAAACTAAACGATTTCAAAGCGAGCAATGGCAACATTGTACGGTTAAAAAAAACATTTTTATCTCCAGCGCACGAAACTCTATACCGGAAGTTCTAAAGATATGCTCATTTTAAAATTATTTTGCGGTATTGCCGTTGAACTGAATTTTATAGTTTGAACATAATGTTTAATAAATAAAGGTAACAAACAAAACGTTAAAAAAACGCCCCTTTGGACGTAATTTAAAATCTGAAACCTTTCAGATTTTATTTAAGTTTTCTTGTTTTTTAATGCATTATACAATTTTATGTTCCAGAAAGGCTGTCATTTAATATTTTATTTAGATTCGTTTTTAAAATTTTCTTTTTTTAGTATATTATTAACTGTAGTTTTTACTCTGCCTTTATTTTGGCAACGACAGATCGTACATACACAGTTCCAGCTACAAAAATGTTTTAAATGATGAAAATATTTATCTTTTATCATTTTAAAATTTAAGACAGTCAGTTTTGTGGAAATTATGAAATCTAACGTTTTCTACAAGCCTCCGGTCCCTATACATATATTTAGGAAAATTAGTACTCACGTTGAAAAGTAAAACAAAAACGTTTGACTCTCTACGACAAAAAATTAACCGAGACATTTTAATTTAAAAATTCTTCATATTTGATGTCATTTTCAAATTGCATTGATGACCGGTTAATAATTAAACAATTTGAGGTTGATTTTGTTCCCTTAAATGCCACTCAGTAACATTCTTGTTGTGACTTGTTAATGCCTTTATAAGACATAGTAGGTATTTTTTTGGAAGCAGGAGATGTGAAAAATGAGCATTGCCGTCGTCGGGAATCGAACCACGGACGTCTTGAAAACGCGCTGAGCGTGCTGATCGCTACACCACGAAGGTATACGACGAAGGCGGGAGAAATACCTTTTACCTTTATCTATAATTTTGTTACGTTTGGTACGCCGAAAGAATTTTCACAAAAATTATTTTAAGTTTCAAAATCTAAAAATATCTTACTGATATTCTCATTAAGTTTCCTTACTTTAGAATCATAATCTGTTAATTGCAAAAAATTCATTAAAATATAATAATTTTCCATTTTTAATTAACGCATATAATATTACGAGTTGGATATGTGCCGATGCTGAAGCCTGCCAATATTTCTTAGAACACGAATTCTATAGGATTCTGTGAATAAGATACTCATTAAAAAATATACTGATGAAAATCTTTTATAATGATCTGCTTAAACAAGCTGTGGGAATTTTTTTATGTATTATGTGCTCCGAAGTATATTTTTGTCTGTTTTCTTTTGCATATTATGAGTTGTTTTATTTTCTATTTCTTAACACAGTTTTATTTTATTCGTTTCAGTTCATTTCGTGTAGTTTGTCATGTTTAGGTCTAGTGATAATTTGAGTTTCACTAGTCGTATTTATTATTTTGTTTCGTTTCCTTTTACTAACTCTTTTGCTATGGCCGGGTCGCTGGATGTCATCGTTTGTTGTTGAAATGGCTTGGTACCCTAATGAGTCATACGGCAGTCATAATTCGGCTAAGGGATTGGGAGCTTCGCCCAATAATCAATAATCAATAATCAATTACCTGCATAGAAATTGCTCATCACGTAATCTCTCAACATTAGAAACCATTTTCTAAAAGGTATTTTATTTTCAGTTACTGACAAATTCAAACATTTAACTCTTCAGTTTGTGTTCGGCCCTTGAACATGATCTCCGATTTTAATATCAAATATCTTTGCCAATTTTTGCCGTACGGGATTAAACGTTTTGTATCTTAATATTTCAAAATGAGTACATAATTTTCCTAAAACGATACCGGAAGTTAGATACTGTAAATTTTACAAAATTTGTTTCTTTAAATTTAAAAATGCTAAAACATGAATATTTGCGTCATTTAAAATGTTTTTGTAATTGCTAGTATATGTCTACGACCAATGATTGCGAAAATAAAGGTTGAGTGAGGACGTTTACAGACATGGTACATATACGTCATGTTAATGTAACCACATAAGACAAAATTCTAACTGTAATTTGTGATGCCCAACAAAGTCTCCTTTTTGATATTGTTATTTTCTCTCTCCACCCTAAAAATAGCAAAGTACTTACAATAAATCTTGCTGATGGTCATTATTTCCGAATTAATCCCTTTATATTATTCTCACATAATGCGCATATACTTATATAACAGTAAAATTGTAACTGGAGCTTCCCACCCATTAATATTCGAATCGAAATTTTTATCAGGTAATAGTAAAAAAGCAATACTTGTCCATGTATTCAGAAACATAGTATATGCTTTCGTCGTTACTAATTTAATATCAGTAACACAACAGTCTTTGCCTTCGCTTAGATCAGGGGTTCTCAACCAGGAGGAATTCCCTTAAGGGGAGAAATGAGGTCAGCCTTTTATTAAGTAAAGTATTTAGTTTTTGTTTATGAATATAAAAAAAAATCTGATGTGGACACCACATAACTCCAATAAACAGGACACCACATAACTCCATAAAACTCCCATCACATAATGCCTATTAAAAAATCCATTTTACAATTTGTTTTAGAATAAAGAGTCCTTTATTCTGTCCATACGTACATATGGCATGCAAAACATTAGTTAAAATAGATTCGGGGACGGTCAAAATGGATATTTCTGTTGAAATCTGAAACCCAAAATATGTTAACAATACTTACTTCGTACAAAAAAGTAAAAACTACTTTTATTCAAGTTTTGGTATTTATCAACATTTTCTTTGCTTTTCCTTTTTGTATAAAACACCTTAAAAATTTAAATAACTGTATATGTACTTTTTGAGTTTTAGAAAGGAAGTGGGAGGAAAGATCATCTAATAACAGTGAAAAAAGTTGAAAACCACTGATTTAGATAGCATGCCATTTGCAGCTCTTTCTTTGTTTTCTCCTCCTGTCAGCGACTAAAATAGTATAAATTTCGAAAATGTGCTCAAAATTATTGAGCAGCAGGTGCACTTGTCACAGTGTGCTTTCATTGCTTAACTGTATATTATTACTCTATGAATTATTCCCAAACATAGATATCCACGATTGCCTATTATGGAATAAAAAGGACCAGCTCAATGTATTATTACACACACACACACACACACACACATATATATATATATATATATATATATATCCATATCTGTATCTATTTTCTATGTCTTAATTATATTTGCCTATCTGTTTAAAAAGAGAATATAATGTACAAAGGTACAAATATCTACAACGATTATTTAATGTGCGCTGAAATCAGCAACAATAAGCGTGTAAAAATTAAAGTAAAATATCGTTAATTAAAGTAATAAATTGTGCACAAACATACATGTGATAAGACACACACACATATATATGTGATGAAAATTTGGGTCAGACACTGAACAAGATGAGGATAGATTTGGGTAGTTTTACACAATGTAGTTTCAGTAACAGCCGGTTGGTACAGTTCTTTATTTCTAGTATTACCATTGTTGAAGTAAGCAAATAGTATATCAGCTGAAAGAGTGCAGGATGCCAATCGACAACAATTTCGCAAACAAGTTTCAGATACTGCAGTAATATTGTAACGTCGTGTATTCTTTGCTAACATAAAATGTACGAGACGTTGAAAAGACACTTTAGTGAACTATCACTCTTTTAATAATGAGAAGGGTGTATAGTATCCTTTATTGACTCAATTAAAGTTTAATAGTCGACTTTAACTCCTGCTTACAAAAGCTAAAACTTTTGACTTCAATCAAAAGGAAACGCCGCAGAATTTTAATTGCTAGAGAATCAAAGTTAGCAACGTGGCGCTTTAAGCAGGTAGAACACGCTCTAATTTCACCCACCAAAACCTTCCTTTAAATATTTCCTTCTTTCTACTTAATTTCAATATAGTGCAGGGAAACGAAATGAAGCTTGATAGTCACTTAATTTCAAATAATGGTTTAGAAAATGCTACAATATAACTGGAGAGAAAGAAAGGAGCCTTGTATTAGCAAAAAAAGGAGTTAGAAGAGCGAAGGTTATATTAATATATCAAAAAATTAATAATGGTTAAGTAACTATATTTTTAGGCAGAGGGGCATGCTACCGCTTCATTACACTGGTTTGGATAAAGTTTCGATTTATTTGTATTTGTATAAAAGAATTTACTTTCACTTTTACTGCTACTTAATTATGTGCGTCTTTAGAGTTTAATGGATTAAGTTTGAAACGATGCGTGTGAAAAAAGCTTTATTACAAATATTTTATTATTTTTAAGCTAAAAAGAGAAGGCATTAAAGAGGAGACTTTAGGAGCTGTTACAAATTAAAATTACAGTTTTACTTTACACACACATATATATGTATATGTATAAACATATAATGCAAAATAAAATAAAAAGTTACGTTTAAATTAATTTATTACTCAGTTTTGAAAAACCCACATGCAAAAAGCAAAAAATAGAGGCACAGTGGTAAACCTCACATAATAAGGGTGCAAAACATGCCAAAATCAAAAATGAAAAGTGACGTTTACATCTTTAGGGGCATCGTAGTTAGGTGGTTGGTGCAGCAAAAGAAGTAAATAAATAAAATATCCTGTTTCTGAACTGACAAGGACACATATTAAAAACTAAAAATTTAAAAAAATAACCTTATAATAACGATTAAAATAGTCTCTGTCTTTTCAGTCCAACCCCTACAGGCCGAATTAAGCTGTGCAAAATAAAAAAAAAAAAAAAAAAAAAAAAAAAGACAAATTTAAAACAATTGCGAAATAATATATAAATTTTTACAAAACATTGAGTAGATAGAGTACAGAAACATAATTTGCAAAAATAGTAATCCAATAATTGAAAATACAAAACCATACACGAATTTTTTAATTCAAAATTCAAAAACTAAATGTAAATTTTGAAAACATTCAGGCCGGGTTAAAAAATAAAAGCATGCTTCATAAACAAGCGAAAATGTTTAAAAATCTAATTAAAATATTTAAATTTTAGTGGACCGAGTTCAAAAACATGTAAAACAGAAGTAATCCAACATATGCAAAAATAAAAGAAAATTTAAAATTTGATCTAAAAATATAAAATATAGTATAATATAATACAAAAATAACAAACAGAGTAGTAAATTCTTAAAGTTTGTAACACAAGAACAGAAAAAGTTTTGAAACGAAAAAAATTATATATATACTGCTGTATGGTAGCAGAGCCTAATATACATATACACACATACATAAAGATTGGATTAAGTTTAGGCTAATTAATTAAGACTAAGATAAAAGATGTCTACGTGGAGGACTTTGTAACGGAAACTGGTTCAGATTCACGTTACAAATAAGGAAAACAAAGAAATCTTGCACGCTGTGAATCCGTTTACCGGGCTATGATTCTAAGTCAACGACCAGTGTTCAGAGATCTTATCCGCTCGATTACTGGTGGCCTATGCATGCATAAAACCAGAAATAAAACAAACATCTATTTCTAATAAGCCATCATAAATTTTCCGCTTAGAAAAACTGCAAGAAAAAGAAAATATTCATTCTCTTCATCTCAATATGCATTCTATTTGTATTAAACAATAAGTCAAATAAATTCAGTACGCGCTGTACATGGCTGGAAAATACTGCATAATAATAATAATAATAAACATGAGTCGAAGTAGCAAATGAAATTGAACTCCTAAATTAGCACGTTTCTTTCTTTGTCACGACAGAAGAAATTTTCTCCTTGATCGCTTCGGGCTGTTGTGGTGTAAATGATAGCACGACGAACTGGCAATCAGAAAATCTGAAATTCGTATCCTGGCTAAGCTATCGCTAATTTTTCATATTTTCGGCTTCGAAAATATGAACATATTCTATAGTGGCGCCGTACTAAAATATGGTGGACGATAATTCGTCTCCACCTAGATTTGGTGACTAGATTTCCTTCCTTCCTAGTCTCTGTAAGTGGGGAAGATATAAGAAATCTTCTTTTCTTCCTGCGTATCTTCCTGCTGTAATTGGTAGCCCATCCGGCTAACAATCAAAAGATTCGGCGTTCAAATCTGGGCAAGGCATCCCTTATTTTTCCTGCTTCAAAAAGGACTAATAAATTCTACAACTACAGTGATATTGAATTTAAGATGTTCAGTTGTTTTAAATTAGGACGCATTTTTAGACAAACTAAATATAAAGTTTCTCCTCTTGGTCTCTAAAAGATTGTTCGGGAGAAATGAGAGTTTCATTAAACTATCTGCGAGCGTTCTGAATCGTGCTCTCCGCTTGCCAATGGCAATGAAATTAAAGCAAGTCCATAAACATATTCTATTCACTAAGGAGCGGAATAAAAGCTCATCTATCGCGCAGAGGGAATCTGATACCTAAAATCAACTATATGAGCCACTCCATCATCCATATAGCTTAAGAATGACAGCAAGGGAATGGGTATCCGTAAGAATACATCAAGAATAGATATCGGACAATTCCATTCTGCATTTTCGAATGTCCATTTTAGAATGGCGAACTTATTCTAAGTAAATAACCTATATTCGCACTTTGAGAAAATAAGAATATGCATTTTAAAATATTCAGTATCAAAGAAAACTCCTCAGCTCTACTTCAAATAAAACCTAGAGACAGCATTAGCCTATTTAAAAATTTTGGCTTGGAAAAACCTTTTAAAATATTTTTCAGATACTATGGAAATTTTAAAGAAAATTACTAAATCTACAAACCTGATTCATTAATTCAGTGATTCGTTTTTCGATTTGCGGCATACTCATCTGAACATCTGTAATGTTAACGATAAGAGTAATTCTGAATTTTTATTCTTAGTTAGCATCTTGAATATTATATTAATTCTCAAAATCTCCAACTAATCTGAATTCTACTTGACACGGTTTCTAAAGACTTTATTTGATACAGTAACATGAAAATCATCTTCAAGAGTTATTAATATACTTAGATTTTAATATTTTCTTTTTAGAAAATGCTAATCTGTACTCATTTAAGAAGTTGAAAACTATATGAAAAAATTTTATCGCTTAGCTTCTGACCATTAGAGATTGACATGGAGTATAAGTTTGACATAGAGTATAAGAATGTTACAAGTCTAATAAATTACTTCTCTAACTACAGATTACCACGCTTTGTGTCCTGATGTCAGATGCTCTAAGAAATGGACCGTTGAGCTATGGGAAAGCTCTCGAGTGAGACCTGTGCAAGAGGAGGAATGCCTTGATGGAAGGCTTTCTAAAGGTTTTGTTTATTTGATAATGGCAAAGCATGCAAGTGCTAAATGATTTACGGAAGACATGCCTTCGTAGAAGACTTTTCAAAGAAAACTGGTTTCGTATTCACATGGGTAAAACCACAAAAACGTGTATGCAGCCACCCGATCATCTAAAATCGAACTCAGGTTTAACTATAAGTTTTCAGCGACTTTACGACTCGGCCGCTGGTAGGCCTGGATTTCCTGAAGGAAAATCAGTTCATATTTATGCTATACTAGAAAAAACTATGCAAATCGCCTCTAGCCAGTTATTCAGTTTCCAAGAGCCGAATGGGATGAACTAATAGCGGTTCGCGTGCTCTCAAAGACCAAAGATTAAGTCTTCAGACACTGCTATGCATCCAATACCGTAAATATTTATTGTAATAATGGTAATTTACAATGCCTGCGCATTACAAAACCATAACTGTTCACTGTACCGCCAAATAGAAAATGTTCTGAGTCATGGTATTACACATTGTAACGTAGAAACGTTGTAACGCAGAAAATACTAGACAATGTATTGAACTGAAGCTTAGCTTCACACAAGATTGCCAGTTTCCGTCTTTCACTTTGCCGTTCACAGAAGTAAAACCTCTTGACTCGTTCATAGCGATATATTTAAACGTTAATTATCATCAAGATATAAAACAGCATTTTAATTATCTTATTTGCATTATTGCAGATTAGGGAGTCATTCTAAATTAAGTGAATTCTTGCCTTTCTATATGGAGTTGCCTAGAAAATCTATAAAGCTGCAAAACAGAAGGGCAATAAAGTGAAATTCTCGAGCAACTATCCATCTTTGGAAAATTTAAGGAACTTATTATAAACTCAGCTTGAGCATTTTATCCCAAAGGGAGAAGGAAGTCCCCTGACTTCACACACTGCTTTCATCCCGCTGATAAGCACTGAAGACACGTTTTATTCAGCAATAAACAAATGGTAAGCCGATTGTATTTTGTATATATTTGGAGCTAACAAATAACAGCATGAAATCTCTATGTTGTTTTAAGCAAAAAAGAAATATAATTCGAAGAAAAGTGAGCAAAATTGCTTTCAAAATCAAAAAAATTAGACACTGGATTTACTTTAACGTTCAGGAATTTGAATCTGCTAAATATTCTTCTGTTTGCAGCCTTTTTTATACTCGGAGGAGGTACATTATTTTCAGTTAACGTAAAAAATTTTGCATTCGCAAGTCTGTACACACGATCAAGCCTCAGAAACTGATGGACAATAAGAATGGAAAAAAATCTAAAAACATCCTTGGAAAGTGTTCTCACAGCACTTAACTTTAGACTTTTAATTTATCTGCCAAAGAGGTCTTGAGCACAATCGATTTTCGGAATGCAAAGATCTTTAACAAAACTGATCAATTTAAATGCAACGAACGCCCTTATTAATAGTTAAAATTGTCAGGAATTATCTTTCCTTACCGCATGCCTTCGCGCTTTAAAAGTACTGTAAGTTTAAAAGTACTGTAAAATCAGTATTTCCGATGCTGACCGGTCATGCTTCCACTTAAAGCGCGATATAGGTACTGTAAGTTTTCTTTTCATAATAATATGTAAGTATCGCGCTTTAAGTGGAAGCATGACCGGTCAGCATCGGAAATACTGATTTTTCATATTTTCTGCTCCAAAATAAACTTAATGACTCTACAAAATCTGTACTTATTTCTCTTTGTAATATATTTAATTTATATAATTAAAACGTTGTTTAATTTATAATATATGAATTGATAATTCTTGTGGAGATTTGCATTTTTATTGTAATTAGTAAAGGGTTACCGCCATAATACGCTATGTAACTGGCACAGAGTTATTTTTATAATACTTCCCAATTTTGAATTAAATTTTTTTAAAATTTTTCCTCGTAAACTTTCTTTGAGACGCTAGATTGGAATTATTTTAAAGCTTTAGATTGCAATTTTCTAGTTTTTCTTCTCAATATTTATTGCACTAAAACATTTAATTCAGCATGAATTTAAAATAAATCTAGAAAAAATAATCTTAAACAAGATAAAAGCAACATGTTATTGTTGTCAAATTTATAAAGAATTTTTATAATTTATGAGAAAAATTATTTAGATGTTATGGAAAATAATAATAATAATAATAAAAACAGAGAAACAGATGAAAACTTGAAACAACGTGCTTCCTCGAATACGCTAATTTTCTCACTTAACCTAGATTACCAATTTGAAAACGTTTAGTTATAATGATATAACAAAAATGTTCCATAATGATGCTCGAATTAATGCGTAGGCAAAATAACGATTATAAATACATGTTTTTGTCTGTAAAATATTTTTCAAGAAAACTTAAAGGTAATTTTACATGTTAACGAATATTAAATGCAATAGAAGCATAAATATCACTGTGATATTTTGTAATAATAGTTATGCTTTTTCATGTTATAAACGATAAAATGATTAGGAAATACATGTAGAACGTAGGTGTATTATTCTTGACTCCTTACAAGTGACAAAGATATTTAATTTGATTTTTGCTAAATCAAAAATAAATTATTGAGTACCTTTCGAAGTAAAAAAATTGTGGAATGTTCCAATTTATCAAAATAACACTAATAGCCATTTAAATACTAGTAATATTTCATAATTTTCGGGAAAAACAAGAATATTAATAAAATATTACTGGGTTGATGTAAAATTCGATCTGCTTTTTACGTGACAAGAAAACTTACAGTACCTATATTCACGTAATTGTCATCGTTTGTTATGACCTCTTGCCAGCTGCTTTGCAATAGATTAAACCCTCGTCGATAAAAAATCTTCTGGCTTAGAATTAAAGAAAAAACCTTGTAATGTCGTTTTTAGACCTTGAAGGACCAAGGAATTCTGTAACGATCGGCAAAGGTGACTGTCTGAAGGAGCAAAGTATGAGGATTATGTAAAACTTACAAAATCGAGTAGTTTTTCGGAACACTCAACACTCTTCAATTTAGGGACTGGTCAGAAAGTTGCACTCTACCCTTCGGATTTCTGGAAACATTTGGGGGTAGTTTACACATCTAACTTCTCTGCATTCAGTTTTATAGAGAGGAAAATACAGAAAAATGTAATTCTTTGAACGAATGCAATTTTGTACTATGAAAATAGATTCTTGAAAGATAAACTATAAGTCAAATACATCTTTTTTTAAACGCATAGCAGTAGAAAGACGCATAATTGTTACATTAATGAATGTGTATTGTAAATATTGATTTTGTCTTTTACATATATTATTTATAAATATTTTACATGTACTATTTATATGTATATATAAATGTTATGATTTGATGTGTAGTCGGAATCCGGTTACTTTAAAAGCTGGCAGTCGTCATGGCGAAGACGGGAAGGAGATATTGATACCAGACTAAGTACAGCCAATTATCACCTTTATTTCAAGCACACTAGAATAATTTCTCGTAGACAATATACTCTTTAATTATAAACAATTACGATAATTTCTTATATACACTGGTGGAAGGGGCCGACATCATTTTAGGTGGACAAGCAAAGCACAGAAGACGCGTTAGCAATGGCGGAAGCTGTCGAAAGGAATGAAGAAAAATTAATGACGTAGTTAGCGTGCCAAGACCATTTATACTAAATCTGACGCATAAGTACAACTAATCTGTGATTGGTTAATTTTTAGTTTTATTGCCCTTTTCAGGTAGCGTTATATAACGTAGAGGGGTCTGGAATTTGGGAGAACAGATGAATTTAGGGGGACAGCAACAAATGCAGAATGTCAATTTTGAGATCGCCAGTTATTCTTACAGGAGCTATGGTATTTTGTTATATCTTACATATATATATATATATATATACACCAATAATTCAGAATAAATTATAATAAGAAAACTTTCCATATACCAATTTTGTCGCCAATTTAGGCTAAACTTTCTTAAATAAAAAATTAAATATTACGACAACGCTTTTACACCCATCACTTAATACCTGCATTTCCGTAATTTGGTTTTAAAATTTGGTGGGCAAGTTGGTTAAGTTTTGCTTACTAGTTTGATTTTTAAATTTCTTATTTACTACAAGTCTTTAACTTTTAGTTTTATGGATTATTTCATTTTTAGTCTTCTTATGATTTTTAAAACTTGTTCTTGAATGTATACTTTTGTTTTTACTTTTGTATTTAAAATGAAAAGAGAGTGTAGGGGATATGTCTTCTAAAGCAAGCATCTCGTTCAGTTTAATTGTGTTCTTAGTGAGAAACTTTAATTTTAAAGATTATTTGCTTTTTAACAGGATTCTTTTGTTTTAAGTGGACTAATACCTTTATTTTGATTGAGTATCAATTGTGAATTATGATTTGAATCTAGCAAATAATTTGATGTGTACTTGGAAAAGATGAAACACGCTCTCTTATTTTAGTTGTTGTTAATTGATGAAAGATTGGTTTAGCCCCTTGATAAGTCGATTAATCTGCTGTCAATAACAATAACTGGCTGTTCTATACTTAAATAAGTTTTTACTTTCGATTTTGGCATTTTTGCGATTAAGTTTTTCCTTAACTATTTTTAAAGGAGAGAAGGACTGGAAAATCCTATTTTAAAATTCTTTTTAAAATTCTCACAAATACCTTTTCGATGATGATTTTAAATTGAATTTTTCTTCCTTGGAGATGGTATATGGGAAGTTTTCTTATTATAATTTATTCTGAATTATTGGTTTATTACTTTGCATCTTTAGCGCAAGTCTTGGGCTTATTAATTTACTTTTAATTACTTTTATGTTGAATTTATATATAATATATATATATGCATAATCTAAAATCACATTTTATGGATTTTTCAACTCATATCTACAATATGATTATTAAAAAGTATTTGACCCCTTTTTAGACACCTTGAGTCTACTATTTTTAAAGAATAATTGATTTTAAAATTTAATTAAAGTTTTACACTGAATGATGTTCTTCATTCCCATTTTTGTTTTAAAAGAGTCAGAATTTACTTTAATTTCATTCAATTCAGAATCTTTTTCTTTGTATAAATTTTTTAAGAAATTTCATTTAGTATTTCAAAGTTTCTCTTTTGGTTTAAAAATTCCATTTTTTGTTCGAAATTTTAGCCTTTTGAGCGATTACTTTCTCGCCGAGGTTTTTTAGTTTCGCCAATGAAACAAAAATGGCAAAACTGTACGTCCCTACTGCAACGAAATTTGACAGTTTCAATTGTAGTCTAATGAAAATGCTCGAATTTTTTTGATTACTTATTGTGAGTTTTAATTACTTCTTTTTACCAAAGTTTTATAATTTCACTAACGTTTTAAATTCTTTGGATTATTTGCTTTATGTTTAAAGCTAAAACTTTGATTTATATTTTTCACTAAAGTATTTTATTATTTCACTTTCGTTTTCAATTCTTTGAATAAAATAGAATTCTCTTTATTTAAGGTACAAGATTCTAATTAGAATTTATTTTTTTTCCTTGCTTTGGGGAAGAGCCAGAATTTTCGGGTGAACAATTGTAATTAAAATGCGTTGAAATGGTTCATCGGCTAATTCTGGATACAGAAAAACAAGGATTTTTGTAGAAGAGATATTTCAATTAGTTTCAATGTAGCCCCCCCCAGACGAATTGGCATTGAACTTGATTGAATTCCTCTTCCGTTGTGTTCTTTTTTCTTTAAATTTTTTAAAATTTCATTAAAATTTTTTGAATTGGGTAATGTTTGTTTACAAGGTTTGGTTTTAACATTTTTTTAAAATTCTTTGTTGTATTTATAGGATTATTTAAAATTTATGAATTATGAATTTCAATTTTTAGTCTTTGTGAAAAAGTAGTTCTAAATTTCTTACTTTGTGTCTTTACTGATATTTTTTTGCAGCTTAATGCGCGAAAATACTAGGCATGTTTATATTTTGTTTCTTAAAAAAGTTTTGTAATTATATATAGAGTATATATATGCAAGTATATATTTTGTATTTATATAAGTACATATGTAAAAGTTTAATACCGAAAAATACATTATAGCTGCAGTGTTTATTTATATACGCCAAAAATTATACATATATGCGAAATCATTAAATTGTATATATATGTCATGTTTTCGGAACACAGTCGGGATAGCACAGTGGTAAGGAGAGAGGAAAGAGTTGACATCAAACTAAATTAAGCCAATTAAAACCTTTATTTGCAGATCTGTAGGCACACTAGAATAATTCCTTGTAGACAATATACTCTTTAATCATAGCAATTACGATAATTTCTTATATGCGGCATAAAAAGATGCGACATCACTTCAGGCAGGAAACCATAAGCGGCGCAGATATGCTTACATGGCAGAAGTCAGGAAAAAAGGAACATAGTTCCTCGCGAAGCAGAATTTAAACTGCGTAGATGCAAATACGAATCTAAAGCCATGATTGGTCAGTTTAACTTTTGGTTACCATTTTTCAAGCAGCGTTACTTAATTTCGAACGATCTCGAATTTGGGAGAACAGACGAATTTAGGAGGTGATCACCAAATTTAGCATGTTAATTTTGAAATCGCCAATTAGTTTTTAAAACAGCTATCATATTTTGTTACATATGTGTACATAAATGGAACAAAATACAGAACATATATATGAAAAAAGAGATAAAATATTAAAGGAAAAATATCCTAAAAATACCAAAACGTAATAATTAATTCATTAACGTAAAAATACTTATGAATATCAATATAAATGTTTTAGGTTTTGAAACAATTAGAAATTTGTAAGTTATATATATATTCTCTATCATATATATGTATATTGACTGCACGTAGAACACATTAGAAAGGAAAGTCGATCAAATAGAAAGAAGCGTCCTCTAGAGCTGCCTGGATGAAAACATCTCGAATAAAACTATAGTAAAATGCGAATAGTATGACCGCAAATGGGAGGTATTCTTTAAAGAAAAAAAAAACGTTCTTTTCTTTGTCTCTATATAGTAAGAATGAAATAATTGTAAATAGTTTAAAATTTCCTTGCTTGGATAAAAACATAATGATGCATTCAATTTTACTGCTTTTATTACTAGCTCAATTATGAATCAATTTAAATAAATGGTGCAGCTCTAATAACAAAAGCAGAAATGCAAAATAATCGCGCTCAGGGTTTGAAAAATAACGCCAGAAAACACCAAAAGGAGAGACCTGCAAACTCTGGAGAGTTAATTGCAGTTTAAAAAGTGGCAGCAGCCGCAATCGAAGCGTGGCACTTGTTAAACACATCGTTCAGAGGCGAAAACAATTCCAATTTAGCCACTCACTTGTTGCCACTCGCTTCTTAATAATGCTGGCGTACGTGCCGGAAAAATTGTTTACAGAGCACTATTTTTTTTTTTTTTTATAGTCCTGCCTTTGCGCGCAATTCTTCCAATTTTATTTGTCTTTTTCGCGCTGAGAGAAATTTAATAACGCTTGCCGTCGTTTCCGGACAAGCTAACCATGAAAACAGAGGGGTGAAAAGGCTGTGCTAATTGGCTCAATTCAGAATAAAGTGAAATGGTTAGAGTTGACAGAAATAACATCGTCCGCGCTTAAATTGTTTTTAAAAGGCTCTGTACTAGCTGAGCGAAATTGGCTTTTCTTTTCAGATGCGTTTATTATTTTCGTACTCGTGATGCAGCTCTCATTAAAAGTAAAGGGGAAAAAATGTGCTAATCAGTTTTTTTCCTTTTCTGTCACATTTCGTTTTCATTCTAAAAACGTTAAGAGCATTGTAAAATGTTGTTTCTACAATTAAGAATAAACGTCCATTGGGGCGTTAAATAATGAATGAAATACAAAATGCATTTAAGAATTCAAAATTTTAATACTTAAAGATAAAAGTTTAATTACAATAAAATATTCATTATTTTTTACTAAATTCTTCGGCCGCCTTTTCTTTGATTAGCGAGCAACTATGCTTAAGACAGAAAGCCAAACAATAATTAAAAAAGGCCCAGAAAATGAAAACTAATTTAAATACATTGTTAAATCCTAATCAGATAAGAAGCTTCAAATGTAATCTATCTTTCTCATTACCAATGAAATAATTGGAACCTAGTAGCAAAAGTGGATACATTGAGCATTTGTGAAAATTGAAATAAAAAAATTCGTGAATTTAATTCTATTTCAGAACATAAGTAGCTTCACGACGGTCATTAGGTTCCTGTAAATGCCGCGTTAGACAAATTCGCATTTTATAATCCTAATTATTAGTAGAAAAATCTTAATTAAGTTCCCAAAGGTGTTTACACTATTTTCATTTTGTAACCTACAAAAATATTCTTATAAGAACCATATTGAACGAAAGTATTAGATATAAATATTACGTAATATTTTCTTGTTGAACAATGAACATGTTATTACAAATGAATTAATAATTTCAAAGTAATTGCCATACATTACTTAATGGGATAAACTGGAAACGTTTTGCATATTTCAAGCAGCAAAAAACATCAGATTGCTTACCTGCAAAAGAAAGAGTAAATTGGTGTTTCTGTAACATTAACGTTATTTGATAAGAACTACACACGTTACTGTTAATATATAGAAAATTATTAGAATTTTTAAGCAACATATAAAAATAGGAACGCATAAAATAACAGCATGTATATATTAAATGTAAGCCAATTCTCGTGAAAAGTTGTCATTATGTTCCTAAAAATATGCCTACTTTGCAAATTCCTGCTATACAATCAAAGTGCGAAAAACAGAATAAAGTTCTAAAAGTTAAAAAATTAAAAAACTATCTTATTTTTTCTTTCTTATCTTTATTTACTAACTTTTACTACAGGTACTGACAGAAATATATTCATTAAAATAATAATAAACCAAAAATTATAAATATTTATATTACATAATATTTCCCTTCACTAGTAATTAATTTTAGAACATAATGTTTTCATTATTAATCACCTCAAACAAGGGCGTTTTCTTTTTTGCAAAATAATCTCATCTTCGGTGCTGTTTTAACAGAATTCCGTGCCTTAAATTTCGCAAAAATTCTGTTACTTTCGATCGTTTGCTTTTAAATGAGAGATTTCAAAATTTCATTGTGTGAAACTAAGCACTTGGTAAAATCTTTCTTAATTTTTTTCAGTCTTTCAGCGAAAAGGTCTTCACTTAGAACACATAATTTTAATATATCAGTGAAGTGAGAGCGCAATTGAATTAAATACAGAAATGTCGAGAAGGGCTAAAGGAGAATTTTTCTCAGTTCTCGAGATTTATTAGAGCAGAAATGTGTAATAGGAATGCCATATGTACGGGAACTATTTGTAATTAAAATTTAGTATCGGTTGCACAGTTTGTTTGCTAATAACTATGTATATGATTTTAAAACTATCTATCTCTGATTATATTAGCTGCATAAATATTAATGACACGTTTTTAAAATGCTACTAAGAGTTAGAGACTATTTCTAAATAATTTATGAAGAATTATCGCATTTCCTCGTGCATAGTGTAAGGGGTAAAATGTCCACCCAACAGATGGAAGATCCATGATTCCAGTCTCGGTGACGGCATAGTTGCTTTCTCCCATTTTTTTGCCCCAAAAAATATCTAGCGTCTTTCCTAACGTAACAAATTCCCTTTGTAATATTGATAAGAGCTTTTTGCGACTTAGAAGATAACTCAAAGATCTTATGTTATGTAGATTGGCATGGTCAATAGTTTTATTTTTGTCCTAGAATATGATAATGGAACCAAAAACACTGCCCAGATACTTGACTTAGAGGCTCACGCGAAATACCGAAATAAAGATAATAACACCGAGAAATCTATAAAAAAGTTTTATACCCAACTCGAAGCTACTTTTAATATAAAAATTCTTCCATTATGATTTTAACGGTCATGAAAGAATATCGGGTATTTTACTTCGGCTGAAAAATATTACAGTAGAAAAAATGCATAAGCATGCAACCAACTAAAGAAAGGATGAAAAATTTCAAGAATTTCCATGATACGACAACGGAATAAAAAACGTCTCAGCTCAACAAAAAAAGCCTAGGCCGAATTCTTTCAGTTTGTTTGTTTTATGCGATGCAGAAATCTTTTAATTTTTAATATAAAACGCATTTGCCTCGATCGGTTGGTCACGTGGAGAAGTCCAACAACGCAATAATACGCGGAGCATAGTTTTAAAATGCGAAAGTGCTCGTGTCTAGGATACGAAGGAAAGCGGAATCTAAACAGGCAGATTGTGGCAGGGGAAGGAGACGGATTCGCTGGAGCGCGAAAACGAGATGCCGTACCGTTGTGCCCCTCTTCCCGGCCCCTCGCGAAGTGAACGTTAAGTGGTCTGCAAACACCACGGTCAACTAAATGTTCGTTCGTAATTAAGGTTGTCAACGTTCGTGTATGCAAAGGGAAATCACCAAGGTGAACGCATTTCGGATAAAGCATCCAATTCTTTGCAGTCTGTTGTAAATTTCAAACGATTTCTCGATGGAAAATATAATGTTAAAAAAAGCTATTTATTATCTTATATTTATTGCCATGCTTTAATATTCATTCTTAATTCTCTTGGCGCACATATAGGCAGTCTTGAAATTATACGTCCCCAATCTAGTCTTTTCTCACATCACGTTTTGTTACGCTATTGGCAGGATAAGATCTTTAATATAGTATCCAAAATGGCATATTCAGATTGAATACATGGAATGTCAAGTACCAAACTGAATATTTTATATATATACAAAGAGGGAGATACATCTATACAAACAAATTAATTCTCTTAATTTTATGTATACTATCGTTTTCTTGTGATTTATTTCGTTGCAGATAACTTTATATTAGACGACAGATTAATTAGGGAAGACACCAATTCTTTTTTTAATCACGGCCCAGAAACTGCTGCATAGATGACTGGAATTTTTACAAAGCACAACTACCTTGATGGTTAAAGCATCATTTTTTTTTTCTTTGAACAGGAACAACTTTTTAGAGACATATTTTTTTCTTGATTGGTATAGCACTGGGAATGCTAAACGTATCCCACAATTCTATACATGCAATTACATTTTAAAAAAGGGAAAACGCAGATAAGCGAAGAGGCATGGGTTACTCGAGGCACAGCAAGCAGCAAAAGGGGATGCGTGGTTAGTTGCAGTAGTATTTATAAGCTTGGCTCAGTTGGTTTAATCCTGAATGATGATTGGGCAAGAGTGTGCGTAATACTGCAAACGTTAATGCAGATGTGAAGGGAACTTGTCTTTAGATTGAAATTAGAAATTTAAAGGTTCACGCAGAATTCTAACTTAACTAGTCTATTTTCAAGGAGATAAATTTACTAACAGGAAAGCATAAAATAATATAATGCAGGCCAAAGACCTGCAAAACGAAACTGAAATAAAAATATATTAATACAAAGTAAAATTCGCATAATATTAAATAATAATTGAAAATTCTTTGGTCTTTGACAAGAAACAGCCGGAAGAATTATCAAAAGAATCACTTTCCGAATTATATCTGGATGAATGGCAAAACTGATAAAAGAAAATTAAATTTTAAGAATTAATTAAAAATGATTAAAGAAATTAAATAAGAATGCATCAATACAAAATAAAAAGTTCTTAGAAACTAACATTTTTTGAAAAATAATAGTAAAAACTTGTTATTTTTTCAATTCATTCATTAAAATATAACTTGCTCCGACGCGATTCGAAATTAAGTGTATAATATACAAAATAAACTAATTGTCTAAAAAATTTTAATAATTTTTAAAACTAAGAACTGAGAGATTAAAATGGTAGAATAAGGATATTAATTCTATATAATTTGTCTCTTTCTTGATTATTTAATTAATTTTGCAATACTTTGCGCGCCATTAAAAATAGCCGTACATTCTGATCGTTCTCGA
>KK121492.1:115605-154720 GCA_000611955.2 Stegodyphus mimosarum | reverse complement strand
ATTTTTTATTTATTTTTTGAAAATTTTTTAAAAAATATATTTATAATTTAATATGGATGTAATAAATCGTTCCTAAAAAGTGATAAAATTAGTTAAACTGAGATTACTCAAGAAACCTCTAAAATTGTTACGAAACACAAAATATATGTTCTAATCTCAATAGCAAGATCTCAGCAAAGTTCTGGAATTTATGACTTAATTTTACTAACAATTGGATTTATGTTAATTTTTAGGCTATGTAACGTGTCACGGCTCGATACAAAAATTTATCCTGGCGCATTCTGTACAGTTTGCGCCTAGAATAATTCACTAAGCGAACTTCTTAATTTATAGCAACCTATTTTCCTTTCCTTTTTTTTCCTTTGTAGACTAGCGGTTAAAAAAGTCATCGTTTATACTGTCAAATAATTTTAACAAAAAGCATAAACCACATTTGGCGTGACTATCGTTTATAGCGAACATGCAAAATTTCAAAACGAGCCAATATCTAAATTCATGTATGTCTTAGAAAATTTTGAATAAAAAACTAATTTTTTGCAGGTGCGCCTAGAAATACATCTACTTTAAGATTATGCTAAACATTTTATAGATTATAATTCAAATATTTTTTTCGAAAAATTTATAAAAATTGTTTAAAAATGTAAACTTAAAAATAAATCATAAAAAATGGGCGAATTTTATTTGTCAAATCTAAATCTAAAAATATGAAAGGAAGAATCAAATAAATTTAATAAAAAGGAAGATATTAACAAATATATACCAAATTAAATTAACATTGAGGAACTAAAATTTCTAGAGCTATTTTTTTAAAAACTGCTCGTGCGATTTTTACAAAACCTGCTGTTTGGTATAATTTGAGTCGAAGATTCAAAATATGGAAAACAATTGGCATGTCATTTCAAAAAATTTCGTTGTTGTGTAAAAATACCTATATTAAAAAAATACTGTATATAAATCTAATACATATATACATAAGTCGCACTTTCGAGACATGAAACATGAAAACTCAAGTTGAATTTCGCCAATAGGCCCAGTAGAAAAGGAGATATAGAACTGTCCGCCCCCTCTTTTTTCTTTTTTTTTTCCTCAGTGTAAATAGAAATTATAAATTTTGCTTTGGCTGAAGCGCGCTAGTCTATACTATTAAAATCTGTGCGCGTCTGTCTGTTTGTTTGTTTGTCTCCTTCGGAACGGCGAGGAGCTGAGTTTCGAAAGTGGTACCTCCGGATTCCAAAATTCGTGGGAAGCCATTTCGAACATTCTCATGTTCGTACGACTTTAATCAGCCTAGATATTAATTGAAAACTCTGGAACTCTAATTTTCACCCTCATTTTTCCAAGTTTCAACTGTCTCACACGCTGGAGAGAAAACTCTGCTTTATTTCAAAAAGTGTTGCTGCTGCTCGCTTTCAGAGTCGTAGAGTTTCTTAGTAAAAAATTTGTAAGTTTTACAAAATATGAAATAAAAATACCATTGCCAAACATTAAACACATTATTATTATATAAGATCATATTCTGACGTTGAAGAAAGGACACGATTTCATGTGACGTCATTGCACGTCGAAAATTCTTCGTTAATGGGAAAACCACGGAAACGCCTATGCATCTAGCCCGTTCGTCTGGAATCAAAGCCAGGTAGAACTAACAGTGTTAAGCGATTTTACCGCTCGGGCATCTGGCGTGCCAAAAAAAATGCAGTCTGAAAACAACTGCAGACCAAATACTCGAAGAATTTGCCATTAAAATTTCAAAAAGTTTAAAAACTATTTATAATATTCAAAAGAAAAAACTTATTTTTTTAAATATAAAATAATAATATTTTTTAAAACTTAACTTATTTTTTACTTAAACTTATTTTTTTAACTTATTTTTAAAAAAACTTATTTTTTTAAAAAAGTATCATTTATTAAGTTTTTTTTTTCATTTATCACTTTATCATTTATGTACGAGACTTGCGATAAATATTTCTCCAGCAGAAGTAACAATACTTTCCGTTTTCCAAGATAACTAAACACCGAATTGAAAGCGATAAACACTTCGAAAAAAATTTCCTTTCACATCTTTTTTTTTAAGCGGAGGGTTGGGGGGGGGGGTTTGGATTTAATTTGACTGTTATAGCTTAAGAACTGACAACATTTGTTAATGAAAAGACAAACACCTACTTTTGGTTTCCTAAGTGTACGTATAAAGAAAGAAAAATATAGTAATGCATATATGAAAATATTCTAATGCATTAAAACGTACGATAACATTTTATGTATATGTGAATCATATATAATACATTTGCAGAAGAGTCTAAATATAAGAAAATAGTAATTGCAAAATGTAGGGAGGAGAAGAAAAAAAATTTCTCACACAACTAAAAATGGAAACAGAAACTGAAGCAGAAATTTTCAGCTTTACGTGCATCTCATCCGTAAATAACAATAAAGAAAATTAAAGAAAAATGCTATGACGGCTCCAGTCTAAATGTTTGTCTTCTTCACGTCTCATCCGCGCTTTGTTTTCGCTGAATCTCGTCTATACATCGCCTACATCTAGTCTTCATTGTAAACGAGAATAGTTCTCACGACATTCGCTAACACCGAAAGTGGCCGATGCAACGCAGAGGTTCGTTTTTTAAATAGCTTTCGTTTTCAGACTTTTCCCGGCTTTGTCCTTTCGCAACGGCAACAAAATCCCGACTATAAGCTACTTGGGAATAGTTTTGATTTCGGCGAAACGAAAAACAATGGATCTTCTTGTTCCAAGTGATTGAGTATTGATTCAGATTCACCTTGTAAAAATCACTCGTGAGGTTGGAATTAAAAGACATGAGGAAGAAGACGAGTTGTACAGTAAATTCATCCGATTTTAAATTCAAATTAGAATGCAGTCAAAAGGAGAAAAAGATTTTCGAATAGTAGAGCCTTCTGAATTCAGATTTTGAGCAGTTTCTTAAAGGCTGAGTTTATGTAAGCGAGTTTTTTAATTCAATCGACATCCAAAAAAAGTTGTAATCAGTTACCATTTTAATACTTCTTTGACTTGGTCTACCTGATTTTAAAATCATTTACAGAAATTGGCTATCTACAGGATACAGTTTCTTGGATGCGCGATTTTATAGCAAGTGGTACGACGACACGCTTTTATTTTGAAATTACTCAAGTTTTGTATCTAAAAGCAGGTTACAGTTAAATTTCATGAGGTTAACTATTAACTTGCTGCAATTAAATATTATTCATTGTGGTTAAAATAATTACTGGAAAGACAAAAATAAAGCAGTACGTAAAGGCTGCTTGAAATAGGCCTGTAAGCACTATTTAGGCCTTTCAAAGCAGGAAATACGAAAAATCTATCTTACTCTCGCCAGATTTCGATCCATGGGTCTTCTAATTTGCTAGCTGGAAGTTCTAAGCACTTATAACTCGACAATACGCAGAAAAGTGGGAAATGTGGTATTTCCTTAAACTCATCCACACCCAAATGACGGCTGTGGAGAGACACAAAACCCAGTCGTCTTAATCCTGTTTGTTTGTTATCGAAGTTATCGTCCACCAGATTTTAGTTCGAGTATGAGGCACAGAGTATTTAAAATTTTGGAGAAAAAAACATGAAAAACCAGCTGTGTTGTTGCCAGAAAGGATCCCGAACCAAGAAAGTTCTCCTTCTCACCTTATCCAATAGGACACCTTATCTAGTGCACATACGGGAACTGTAATAATTCCTTATATTCTCTCACCTAAGGAATTACTGGGAAGAGGCACGGGATCCAGTCGACCGAATCCAGGTGTTGATAAGTCCACTACATTTTAGTTCGAGCGGTAATATAGTGACTTTAAGTTTTTCTAAGCAGGAAATGTAAGGAATCAACAGTACGCTCACTGAAATTTGAAATACGGATCTTCCAGCTTGCTAACTGGGAATGCTAACTGTTTCATCAAAAAAGTGGAAAAATGCAAACAGTCAAAACCATCGGACATGATTCGGCCCCCAATGGTGGAGTGTATGGGACCACTGGACACTAGCAGTTTGACCCAGATGCAAATCACGGTGAATGGACTCTCTGCATGAGCATTTTCATGATTTTTCCCAAACAGGGACCTATTTTTCTTCGAAAAGATTTCCACGTTGGCACAAGTACCTCTAGGAAGATAGACGTTAAGACCATTTCCGTAATCAATTAAGAAAAACGAAGGCAGAATTGGTGAAACCTTTAATTTTATTCTTTTTAATCTCGATCAGTCTGAATAACGACACTATACAAGAATCATTTTCCCCATTCGTCACAGTAATTAAAAATTCAAGAAACGGGTAATTAAACAGGTAAGTATAATAACTGAAACGTTTATTGGTAATTAAGAACTTATAATATCATCTCTGAAAATAATCATAATAGGTTTATTTTTTCCTGGCTTCCCTTTAAGCAGCTATATTTTTAGCAAAGAGTATTTTCCCTGGAAACTTTCTTAAATGAAAACAGTTAATTATTGTAATGAACTCATAAGACTAAAAATCTTTCTATTGAATAAAAAATTCAGCTCAAAAAGAATTTCAATTTTAAAAGTTTTAAGATTCATATCTGCATTTCCTCTTGAACGAAAAGTGTTGTGACCAGGAAAAAATATCAAAATATTAAAAAAAGGTATATTATCATTTCAGTAAAATTTTAAAAAAATACAACTGTCCCCAAAAGTGTTGGGACACGTTCGAGTCTGCTTAAAAATAATCTGATGTGGACACTATATGACATTCTATTAAATTATACATTTTTCATTTAAACTTATTTCCTCGAATTACTCTAACCGATGCCAGAAGGTAAGTCGAAAACACATCAAAAGCTGCAAATTTTGAAATTAAATATCTCAGTCAATTTTTGTCGCACGGGAGTCAAAATTCTTGTATTGTTATTTTTTCATAACGAATATTAAAATTTCAAAATATAAGCATAGGAACTAGTAGACCGCATTAAAAGTTAGATTTCGTTATTCGTCCAAAATTAGTATTATTTTTTTGAATTTTAAATAGCTTAAACGCGAATATTTTACTCATTTAAAACTCTTCTGTAACTGGAAGTATATGCCTACGATTAACGATTCCGAAAATAAAAGCTGCTGGGCAAGGGAGTGCACATATTCATAAAATTTGTTAAGAAATGCGAAAAATGCGTCAGAAATGCGAAAAAGACGAAACGCGACTCTTAAGAATTGTTGGTAATTGTGTAGAAGGATTTCAGTTCCCGTTTAAAACTCTGGAGATTTCTGTGGAATCAATAGCGATTTAAATTGCTTTAATTGTTTCAATTTACTTTTTATTAATTTAACATTTATAAATTGCAAATTCCAGTTTAATTAATTACGAATTCCAGTTTTCGATTTCCACAATAATACATCTTTGCTATATAAATTTTCCTTCGCGTTTCCTAGGGGGTAATCTTACTATTTATTTATTCTCTCTCATAGCTTTCATAGAAAACTACTTTCTTTCTTATTTAAAATTCATTAAATCTCTCTACAAAATTCAAACCAATAGAAAGAGGCAAATTCATGGTAGCATACACTTTGCGTATTCGAGAGGTGTACGTTCGAGTCTCGGCAAGGGTATTGTTCATTTTTCCTGTACTCCTGCTTCAAAATAACCTAATGTCTTTACAAGTGGCGCCCGAACTAAAAGGTGGTGAACAATAATTCGTTGCTACCAAGATTTTGCGATTGGGTCCTCTAATCCTCAGTCGCCCTCTAAAAGGGGGAGTACATAAGACACCAGAAGTGGGAGCAGTCCGACCCACCTAACTAAAGAAGTTGGCCTTATAGTCATAACAGGCCACGCCGGAGTACCTTCTAACCTCCTTCCAGTATGCCTTCGTGGTGTAACGGTAGCACACACTCGTCGCGTATTCGAGAGGCCCTGGTTTGAGTCCCGGGGAGGGCATACATATGTTAGAAAGTATATACGCCAACTGAAAAATAATCCATCATTTCTAGCAGCTTAAAAATTAAGCGATGAAATATGAATACTGTTGAGATAAAAAGACTTACCAGAAAAGGGAACTTATGGTAAAAATTTTTCACTGTTAAATTTTTATTTAAAAATGAAACAGTACACATGATTTTCCTCACGTGTAACGTGTATACGAGCCAGTTTTCCTTAGAAAATTCTCCATGAAGTCTCCGCTTCCCTTAAGCAGGTAGCTGTAGTGTGCGCCTTAAGCAGGTAGCCCCTTAAGCAGGTAGCCGTAGTGTACCTTTGCTATATTAAAATAACCGAGCCGTACACATTGTCAATCATTTGATGACAGATTCCGTTTTTGATGCATTTAGCGAAACTGCAAATTGCCAGTAACCCAACCATAATACCTGCAAGAAAAGCTATAAAATAATCAGTTACCCCCGATCTGAAGAATGTAAAGTAGTTGTCATGTTTAAACAAATGTATGACTAATTCTTGATGCATTTTTTTGCTTCACAGTCCTCTAAATTTACGTGTACGTTTTATATTTCATTGGTTAATCTGCATGCAGGGCCATTGTTACTCTTGTTCACTGTCTGAAGCTTATTTTAAAAAAAAAATATGAAACTGCGAGCATAAAATGCTATGATGTATTATACGGTGTTAGACTCTTATTTGGTTTATCACGTTCATAGTCTAAAATAACATTTATTCCAAAATATTGTCAATAAACCCTCATAAAAATAAAAAAATTTAAATAATTAACTCGCTTTGTTTTAAGTAACTTAGTTTTATAATATAGATTATAAATGAGGATAGAGATGAAAAATTTTCCTCATAGAGCATCTGTCTTCTGGGCAAGGTTTTATCACAAATTTTTTTTTTCTCGAACGGAAGATACTATTCTGTCTTCGACATTGGCCACTTCTAAGGCCGGAAGTGGTGGCCATTTTATTGTGGAGGCATCTAAGAGGCAGCCGTTGTTATCTCTTATGAAGGGACGGGCAGTTATAACCATGCCTTCTCCAAGATTCGAACCCAGGCCCTTCGGCATCGTAATCGGCTCCCTAACTACTAGCCAGGAGCCAGATTCTGGCCAAACTGGTTTCAGAATATGCAAAGGAGCAGAGCTGCCCAGCGGAAACTGAAAACAGTAATTGACTACTGTATTAGCAATTATTCTTCTGACGCTCAAAGATAGTAGCCATAAAATACAAACTTGTGTTCATATATAACACACATTAGGTTCTAACAAGGTCATTTCTTAGCATAGTCTCTTAAGATTAGACATCGAACCTTAAGTATGGCATTAACTGTTCTTGAACTGGCACATTTATTAACCTGAAGACAGATTACTTGCTCTGCAAAGCATATCAGTATATACGTTAGAACTATATACGCTAGTTCAGTATGTCAGTAACAGAGTATGTAATATGTCAGTTCAATGTGTAATTTTCTATTTAAACAGAGTCAGGTTTCTATACACAAACTAAGGATAATATTCTTCATGTAAACTTTAACTATTATGATAATGTATAGATATATATATGAATATGCATGAGAGTATGTATACTTTTATTTGCTTTGGAATATCTATGTATGTATGTGTGTATATATCTGTGTTTGTGTTGGTTTTTATATGTATATATATTTTGATTATACCGTTCTTCAAGTGCCTTGTATGCACAAATATATTTCTTTTTTGCATTTAATAAATGCCGTCTGCTCTGCCGGGGCGGCCCAGGACTGCGGCCTGGTAGCTAGTGGTAAACTCCCGCTGGGCTGGTAACCAATTCTGCATGAATATATCACGTATACCTTGGTCGGAAGCCAACTCATCCGTTTACCTCCCCTAACTACTACACCATCTAAGCGGCTTTTATCTAAAGTGAAAGCAATGACATCGCTTCGAGATGCCAAAAAACAAAAATTAATATTTTTTTAATTAACAAAATAAATTTCTATTAATTTTATCTATTACATATATGCTTACTCTTTCAATATCGTTTAAAACTTATAAATGCTATTTTATTATGCTTTTTTACATCAACAGGCTTTAGGTCTGATCTCGTACAGGTAATTTAATCGGAAATCTTTTATAGAACCAAAATGTTTCTAGACCAATATGTAAAGCGTTTAATGTCTATGTGAAAATTAAAGGAAAATTCTTAGCTCAAAAGCATTAAGTTTAATTTATATAGTAATAATAACAATAATAATAAACTTTACTCAAGCTAAAGTTAGGACTCCTTTATAGTAATAGTGTTTCATCATGAAGGTGCTTTCAATCTATAAAAACCGACCTCGGCGTTACGGAACTTTAGATACCTGAGCATGAAAGTACGAGACCTTTTTATAAAAATCTGGTTTTAAAATGGAAAAATCAACCTAACAAATGCACCGGCATCCTTATATTGGAAAATATCGGTGCAAGGGGATAATTTGCTATTCTAATTAAAAGGAAAAGAAAATCCTGTAATACAGCCATAATTCGAAATAAGGATGCCGATGGATATCTTTATGATGTTTTCCACGGATTAAATTGCCTTTTCCTAGTCAAATTTCGTCTATTTTGGAAAACATATTCAGCTAGAAACTCCACAACGATTTATTTTCTTAGTCGTGTGAACTGGGTTGCAGAAGGGGGGGGTAGAGATTCACCTTTGACTCTCGACATTTCCACGGAACTCTTTCCTTCTTCAAACTGGAATCTCCATCGACGGAATCGCCAACTGGTCCAACCCGTTTCTCGGAAGGAGAGACAGTTCAAGTTCTCAATGATCCACTGACCCAAGAATTTTATTGTTTAATAAATCTCATCACGTATTGGACGAAGGGCATTTGAATAGGAACCCTCCTCTTTGCATCTCAACAGTTATTTAATTCAATATTAGCGTATGTGCGTCTTGCTTCTTCTCAGTATTCCTCTAACTTCTCAGCTATAAAACTACGGATATTCAAATTACTGAATGTATGCGTGATATAACAGGATATAGTTGTAAACTTTACCTTATGAAATCTACTGCTAACAGATTTCCATAAAAGTTATCGTCAGTATAAGTAAATAAATAACAATTAAAACTTCTGTGATCAAAACTGCTGTGACCTGTTATACTGCTATGATACTTTTAAACTGCCAGAACTACATTCTAAAATTTTAGTTATCTGCAAAACAAATACTTCTGTTCATATTGATTAACGGCAATCAGTTAAGTGTCCTTTAATACTTTGCCAGGCTTCATATTTGGGTCCTTTACATTGAATTACACTTTTCACAGAGTGTCTTGAATGATTCAAACAGATGAAATAGACTGTTTTGTAATGTCTGTTTCAGCACTACGGACGTGGCTTTTTTACTTCATCATTCAAAGGAAATCTCTTTCCGCACCCCTGTTTTTTTAAGCCCAAAAGAGGCTATTACTCTTGAAATAGGATTTTGAGTCGGTTAACTATAAAAGAAAATCACTTTAACAAATAACCCTAGAAACATTAAACATTAAACTGTACTTTCTGTTAATAAAAAATTAGATGTTATTTAGCAAAATCAATTGATGCTTTAGGAAAATGTGGATATATTTTAGTGGGTGGAAATGAAGTTTCTTTTCGACACTCACTAATGTCTTTGCACCCGTTCAAGCACTTTCATCCTTGAACCGTGGTATCAGCTTGCAGAAAGCAGCAGTTATCCAGATCGTTAAAAACAAGACACAGAAAACTTTTTATCATTTCACTCCACATCCTCGAAGACAGTAACGGCAAGCCTTGTGTCGAGATCTGTTTCAAAAGACACAATATTCCGGAGAGCGCCATTTTATTTTTATGACTTTTCAGTTGGAGCATCGGGAGACATTAAAGTCTTGCGAAACTGCGGCGTTTAACTGCCATAAAATTTCTCACAGTTTTCCATCTCTTGAGAATCTAATAAGTTCCGACTTAAAAGTTTCGAACTCAAGGATGGCTGCTACGCGAAAGAAGGACACGAAAGCTGTTGCCTTGGATTGCAATTTACCGTGCGGGACCTTCGGTTTTATTTAAAGAATTCTTGAAATGAGTCTCTTTACGTTCCAGAATAAGTAATCGAGAAAGCTAATTAATCAGTTTATTATATGCGAGTGTATGGATCAAAAGTGCAAAGGATTAATAAATTTTTAATAGTTTTTATCATTTTTCTCTTTTTTCCCTGTTCATATAGTCGCATGTAAGTTTATACTTCATTGGCTGGGTAATTCGCAGATTATAACGATAGCAAAAGTTCAGAAAAAGTTACTTATTTCTTGAATGGATCAGTTTTTAGCGTGGTAAGTAAACTTTCAAAGAACTTCCTGTTCATGCATTAATTTAAAAAAAAGCACAAACATGTGTTCTGCTTATGTAAAGGATAAATTCGCCATATTTTTACCAAGAACATTACTTGTAAATATGATACTGATATTGTTACAATAAAAATTGGCAATAGCAAGATTTGTTAGAAGTTCGTGAAAGTGTGTATGCTATAAAGAACCCTGTATTGAAATGGATGCTCTTCTACATGCGGTAACTTAAGATGCATTTAGAGGGGACCATTGAAAATCAGGTTAATGAAGGAGAAAACTAAGGAGTCTTAAACATGTTTAAAAAGAAGAGGGAGACACACGAAACTCACCCATTTTGTTTAAGAGGAAGATTTTCGATGGTAGGAAGCTTTCAAAAATATCATTCTTAGATTCTATTCTTTATTGGTTTATTATAGGCAAGGAACATAGCTGGAAATACATAAAAAGAATTCAGAGGCAGGTTTACGTTGTTTTAAGGAGTAAGATGGATGTTCTAAGTATAATTTACTTCAAGTCATTTAGAAGAAAATAATAATAATAATAGATATATTTCCATTATTATTAACTTTCATTACCGTTAAGGATTTCCTGGTAATCTACTTTATATTACGTTATTTGTCTCTCAAATAAAAGTAGTTAAGTGTTTGTATAGTATTTCGGAAATGAATGCGTAAGATGCTGATCTGGAAGGTATTCGTAATCGTAGCTTTAGTTGGGAAAAGGTAAGAAGCCACTAGTGCTCCACTTGTAATTCGTATTAATATAATATAACATTCTTATTAAATTTAGCACTACATTTATGATATTTAGTAAAGGGAAAGAAGTATCTCTATATTCCCACAGGATAGAATAATATGATTGACATACATTTTTTTTAATAATGCCCTCCCTATAGCATAAAACTGTCTTTATTATGGCCTTTTGGGTATTTTCCTTTTTGCGGTCGTGGATGAAATTGAATACAAGGAAGGGGAAGTGAAAGTTTGAGTTAAACGCAAATAAGATACAATCATTTAAATTTCTAATAAAATACTTGAAAATTTATTGCCGTATTAATGATGTTTACGCGAATATGCTAAATTACGCAAACATTATCAACATTAAGCAAAGCAATAACAAATTGTTCTCTATTCTGAATTGTACATTTACAGTGTGTTTTTTCATTTTCATAGCTAAGAAAATTAAGAATACTGACATTTTAGCCTAATTCTCAAAGGGTCATACTGTAATGAAAATTTTATTCTACGTATCATTGTATAATATCGTGTATATTTTCAAACCGATAATAGAATAATCGAAACAGCCATATTTACCACCGAAAAACTGCATAATGAAACATCGATCCGATTCACTCGAACATACATGCGTTTTTTCTGGGATGCACATTTTAAAACTTATCAACCATTCATTTCTTTAATTATCAAAACTTTTTGGCGGGCAATAACTTTTTCCTCTGGAAACCTCTCTTTTACAGCGCTTTATCGTATGTTTAGAACGCTTACAGCAAATATTAATTTACTGTAAGCGTTCTAAACATACGATAAAGCGCTGTACATACGTCTTTTAAGCCGTGGCTCAAAAAAGTCGTATAAATTGGAAAAACATGTAATCGAAATTTAAGTTTAAAAATGTAATTCGTATATTCTAGCTGTAGAATTTTCACGGTATTACTATTACACTACTGCTAATACGAAAATTGAATTTGACCATTCTGCTTTTAGTTTTTTAAAATGCTATGTATATTTCCAAAAAGTTAAAATATTTCATCTTAAAAATTACTATAATTCAAGCTGTATAATATTTAATATGAAACTGAAAATGATCATACCATTATTTCAGTTTCTTATCTTGAATAAATAATGCGCTTTTGAGAAAGATTTTAAGATGGATGAAAATTTTAATCCCCATCCCTGGAAAAAAAAGTCAAGTCTCATCCGATCATTTGATTTTGAATTTTAAGCAAACAAAGAGTGCATAGAACAAACAACTGTCTAGTAAAAGCATAGTTATCAACAGAAAAGAAACGCCGCTTATCAGCAAAATTTCACATTGTCAAAATTATCTCCCCAAAGCATCTCCCTTGCACTTCTTGCCAAATTTGAGTTTCTGCCCAGATATCCCACGTCTTTTTTTCCTCCTCTTCGTATCCCAAAATACAACCCTTAAAAGCTTTCGAAGAAAATATATGATTTTCAGAGAAAATGTATAGGCTGCGAAAAGAAATGTTGACGATAAAGCCAAGTAAAATTGAATGTAACCGAAGTTCACGCATTATATAAATTAGTGTTTCGCAACCGATGCACTGCTGCACAGTGAAATTTAACCTTCTTATTGGACATACACTCACGTTTGTGAAAATTGCAACACCAAGAAGGAATCGTCATAATTGAATGCAATTTAATACACAGTTGAGTGGTAGTGGTACAAATAAATGATTAAATGTTCAAAGCAAACAAACAAGAACAAGAGATCAGAATCAGTATTTTGTGTGGCCACCACGCGCCGCAATAAGTGCTGCTACACGACGTGGCATGGAGTCAAACAAAGTTTGAATGTCTGACTGAGGAAGAGCATTCCATATCGTTTGTACGCGTACCCAAAGTTCGTCTGCAGACGCAACAGGACGAGGATCACGAGCAAGACGCCGACCAATGACATCCCACACATGTTCAATTGGCGACATATCCGGGGAACACGCAGGCCAAGGAAGAAGCTGTACCTGCTGCGCTGCAAAGAAGGATTTAACAATCCGAGCAGTATGAGGGCGGGCATTGTCCTGTTGAAATACAGCGCCTGGCAAGCTTTGAAGGAAGGGAACAGCTTCGGGCTGTAGAACTTCACGGATATACCGGTTGCTGTTCAGATTGCCCACAATTCGTAGCAATTGAGATCGTCTATGATATGCTATGGCGCCCCAGACCATAACTCCGGGTGTTCGTCCACTGTGGCGTTCGATAATGCACTCCGGAAGGTGGCGTTCACCGGCATAGCGTCTGACACGAATGCGGCCATCATGGTACCACAAATTAAAGCGGGATTCGTCAGAAAACACGACATGCTGCCAATCAGCACGCCAGTCTCTATGCTGATTGGCCCATTGTAGCCGCAGGCGGCGATGGTCGTGCGTTAGGGGGATCCTGTATAAAGGAGTCCGTGCGCGCAGTCCACACTGCAGCAGACGTCTACGAATTGATGAAGCACACAATGAAACACCTGTAGCTATTGACCACAGTGCTGCCAATTGTCTAGAGGAAGCTGTACGGTCCGTCCGCGCCATGCGGACCAGGTGTCTATCATCGCGAGCTGACGTCACATTTCGGGGTCCACTCCCGGATTTCCGAGTTGTCCGACACTCGTCCGTCCACTGCTTCCAAACGCGCATCACTGTGCTGCTGTTACGCTGCACACGAGAGGCTACTGCACGATACGACAATCCAGCTTCACGAAGGCCGATGATTCTCCCTCGTTCAAACTCTGTAAGTTGTTCAAATCTCGCTCTCTTTCGTCGACGAGGCATAAGTACAGATTGAGTTAACGTTTACCACTAGCAGATAACCACCGATAACCATACACGCCTCGCTACAGCAGTCTATTTATTCGGATCCATCAGCCGTTCAGAGGGCGCTGCTTACCATACGCATGCGCTACGGATTTGCAATTCTAATCATTTGCATATCATGCGCTACTTTGCATTTCCTGAAAATTTCAGCTCACTCGCGTAAGTCCTTCATGGTGTTGCAATTTTCACAAACGTGAGTGTATTACAATGCCTAAATGAATTTAGCCAAAACAAATGGATGGATCACCTTGAGAGTATATTAACTGCACGGAAAAAATTATTGGATTGAAAAACAAAACTGAGCTTTGGAAAGAATGGTGAAAAATTATCTTCTTGAAATAGCCAAATGTATTCTGGGGCTGTAGTTTGAATCTTAAAAAAGAACTACCAGAACTTGTAGATCAACACATATGCATGTCCTACAGAAACCTTCATTATTATTTTCTGAATTAAGGAAACAAAAAAAATCCTTCTGCATCTTCATTAGATCATGTGGCCTTCGAATTACCAGGAAAAGAGAAAAAGAAATTATTAGATATAAAAAGTGATCGTACCCTTGAAATTGAGTTCAATTATGTTCCACTATTTCAATTCTAGGTAACTGCGAAAAAAATAATTTCCAGAAATTGGCGAAAAAGCAATAAACAATAAACATTTTTTATCATTTGCTACAATACACACGTGTGAACAATGTTTCTGTTCTATTCTCACCGTCAAGAATTAAAGATCATCACTGAAATGTCTCTTTTATGGATTGTTTGTAGCTCCTGCGGCTGCAGACACTGTCATAAAAAACAGCGTTCTCAGAAACAAGTCCAACTACCTCACTTAAATAATAAGACAAAAAACACTATAGCTATTTAAATTAATACTTAAAATGTTTTATTTTGTCATTAAATCATTATTCTGAGCATATTTATAAACAGCCAGTAATTAGTTTATGTATAATTTAAAAAATGTGCTAAAACTATTTTCACATGATAAATTTATAAAATAAGTGTTCTAGAAATTTAATCACAGTTTCACTCAGTAAAATCTAGCAATTTACTTCTTAAATGAGATATAAAAACTATGTCAAATATCACTGAAAGTGTATGGATTAGGTATTTTTATTTCATACGTTTCATGCTTACGACTGCATAAGAAAACTTATCTGAAACGAATGCTTAACTGGTATCATTATGTATTATAAAGCAAAAATATTCGAAAGAAAGAGCTTATTCATAGAATCCCTAGTAAGAAAGAGTAAAAATTAACCATGTTAACCGAAAAATGTTTCATAGTGCGTCGTGAAATTATGTGGGCTTGTAAGTTGTACCATGAAATTATTTACGTTTTTGAGGTGTGTCACGAATTATGTTTACGATATAAGTCGTATCGTGTAAACTTTTGGGAAGCACTGCTATGAGTGAAACATTTTAATATTACTAGTTGGAATAGAATGAACGGGGTAAGCTAATACGAAATATAAATGTAAAAGAGGTACATTTGAAAAACGTATGAACGGGGCTTTTCTATATTTACGATTATTGTACTTGATTTACTCGCGTGTTGCCGAAGTATCTGGTATACTTTTTAATTTTTAAGACGGAAAAGAACTGATAAAGACGAAACAGCTTAACATTTACACGGCAAGAAAATGTTTTCTGAAACTGTTTCTTTATGCATTCACATCATACATAAATCGTTAAATATCATATGTATACGAAGCAAGGAGCTTCAGACTTGGTTTACAAATTAGTATGCTCCAGTTGAACTTATTTATTTATTTTTAAACACATCCAAGAAGTATTGTTTATTGTTTTCACTTCGTGAATTGGATAGTTAAGTGCCAACCCACGCAAATGATCTCTGATCGCACCTTCCACATTATAACAATACAGTGTCAGTGCTATATAAATGTAATAAAGTGAGATATTAAAACAACAAGTATATCCTCAGAGCTAAATAATTGATATTAGCGGATGCAAAATATACTTGCTGTTTCATATGCCATTGTCGTGCTTATTTTCGAAGTACATCTTACGTTTCGTTGACCAAGCGATGAAACTACATCAGTTGATACAGCAGAGTGAGAGAATTACGCGTATAACACAGGGCTGCAATATTTGGTGGCAACAGTTTGGAAAGTGATTCATACTTTTAATGTTTCCGACACAAAATCGCAAAATATTCTTTCAGGGACAAAGCCCCTTTGGACTAAAAATCGATATCAAGCATCATCTGTCAAAGGGGACTACGTACACTATAGACAAAAAATCATCTGGACCATGAATAGCCATCTCAGAGAGGGTCACTGTGTTTCTTCCGTTCTACTCGGCCGATTGACGAAATTCAAATTGCGTTTTTAATGCCTCAAAAACACGACATAGGATATGTATTAGATTTATATACAAGATTGCTCTAATATAGGTATTTTGACACAAAATCGGACCTTTTCTGAATTGACATGCCAATTTTTTTCCATATTTCTTTTCTACGACTCAAATTATGCCAAACTGCGAAGTTTTGTAAAAATCGCTCGAATAGTTCTTAAAAAATTAGCTCTCAAAATTTTTGCTCCTCTATGTTAATTGAATCTGATATATGTTTATTAATATCTCTTTTTTTAAACTTATTTAATTCTTCCTTTCACATTTCGAAATTTAGTTTCATTCCTAATCAAATTAGCCCAATTTTTCAATTTACTTTTAAAATCATTACCTTTAGTATTTTTATCATTACCTTAAAGTAGATGCATTTCTACGCATACCTGCAAAAAATTAGAGTTTGTTATTCAAAATTTCCTAAGATATACGCAATTTACATATTGACGCGTATTGAAATTTGGCATATTTGTTATAAGCGATAATAACGTCAAATATGAAAATTATTTAATTAAAAATTAAAAAATAATGTGAAATTAATTAATTAATTAAAAAATAATGTGAAAATTATTTGAAATTATGAACGATGACTTTTTTTCCGTTCGTGTACAATGAAGAAAAGGAGAGGAAAACAGGTTGCTATAAATTAAAAAGTTCGCTAAGTGAATTATTCTTGGCGCAAACTGAAAAAAAAATGCACTAATATAAATTTTTATATTTCTCCACAAATTTCTCACCAAAATTTAATATCGAGGCATAATTTGAGTTTTGAGTCGTAGAATCGAAATATGGAAAAAAATTAATATGTTATTTCAGAAAAAGTCCGATTTTGTGTCAAAATACATATGTTAGATTAATGTGATATATAAAACTAATATATATCCTAATTCGCGCTTTCGAGACACAGAAAACGCAGAAACGAATTTCGTCAACTGGACCAGTAGAAAGGGAGATATAAGATGTTTTTTTTTCTTTGCGCAGTGTACAATAAATAATAAATAGCAAACTTATGGGAAATGCCTTTATATGGTAAATTTCCTGGTTTTGGAACAGGTTATAATCAAATTCGAATATCATTATGATGTTAGGTATTCAAACATAATCAGGATGTTTAAAAAATATGCAAGAGGAAAAAAATTCTAATAAAATGCGAACGCATTCAATTCTGCATAAGCAGCTTACGAAAGATGGGCCTAATAAGAATATCACAAAGTCATTGTGTGGGTCATTCCCATCACGGTTTTGTTTGTAATTTCGTGTCATACGCATCGCGCAGCTTTAAGAATGAAACATGAATGAAATTCTCACGTCTTTCTTACTTCATTCCATTCAAAGCTGATGTTAAACAAACAGTATTTGAATTATAAATTCATTTTTTTAACAGAATGAGACTACACACAATGATAAAATTTAGCATACACATTCCTTGTGTTAACTGAGTTTAGAGAGAGTGATTTACGATGGCTTCATAAAACGAAAAGAACAGGAATGAAATTACCCTTTATCTCTTTCTATATTGCCTATTTTATAATGACTGATGTCGCCTTTTCTGTGGGGAATGGGAGTAATAAGAAAAAAGAAATAATAATAAAAAACTGAAAACTACAGCAATCTCCATTAACCGAGATGTGACGTAATCAAATATCGCATAAAAGTGAACCTCTAAGTGTTATAAATAAGGATGGTGCACTCGAATACTTGAATTACGCAAATCTCAAAGAGAATTCGTGATATGAAAATTCAGATCTTAGTGCTTTTTTTATTATTCAAAATTCTCTAATCCTAATCTAAAACCAATTACACACTTTAACATAAAACTTTAGAAAGATTGGTTTTTTTGACGGCTAATACGGTAGAATTAGTTACAAACAGAACGCAGTTGTTTCAATTTCAGTGGTAATTAGGCTACAAATATTATCCCGCAGCGGGCCCTGAGTTGCTACGTCGTTTAATCTGCCAGAAGCTCCGAGTAATCGGTGTTTTGCAGTTTCTCGAAAATTCTCGAAATTAACTCTAAAACCATCTCACTAGTTTTGGACATAAGATCTTAGGTATTTCCAGCAGCACCTAGAGTTTGTACACTGAATGTTCATATAATGGATATTTACAACCAACTCATGATATGGCATAAAAATACTGTGTCATGTGCGACTCCAGTTATTTATCAGTTGAACAAATCAACCACGGCTGAGTACGTGTACGATTGTTTATTTTTGAACAGTTAATTGAAATTTGAACTGTTACACGCGTTTTTTCAAATTATTTCAAAACTCAAGAATTTTAATTATGTACTTCATTTACTAAACTTCGTTTGCATCATATTCATAAGTGTATTTTATAAAATGTTTTAAATTTGCTTTTCATTAAACATAGATTTCAGATTTGTCTCTTTTAAGAACTTTTATTAATTTTTTTCCTTTTTGTCTTTTTGATTTGGAGAATTTAGGAACCTTTCAGAATACGGTTTCTAGAAGATTTAAGATATGCCTTACCTCTATTTATGAACTTATAATTAAAAAAAACTGCACTATGACTAAGTGTGCAGATACTCCAAACAACTTTCGTACAGTTGTTTTAAATGTTAATCAAACAGCACTATGTATTAAGCAAGAATGAACAATGTGAGCCAACATTTTGATGATTAAGTGATTGTAGAACATTGCGGCAAAGAAACTAAGAACCGCTATAAACAAACATGCACTAAAGGAAAATTTTAAAAAAGCTCAAACTGATAAAACGTATTAAAAAAAATCTGATGTGTACACCACATGACTTTCTTGTACGTAATATTAAATTATACGCATTTTTTCTTGCATTTCATTTAAACCTATTGAATTTAATTAAATCTACTTCGTCAATAGCGCATAAACTACAACTGATTAAATGCACTCTTTAAAATTCACTATATTTCTTTACCATAGCGATACTCTGGCACTAAGTTAAGTTAACAGCGTTACATCTCATTCATTTTATAACTCAAAATGGGCAAAAACTATATCATCTGGAGAATTATCTAATCGTTGCCCCATGTTCCATTCAAATACTATAATAAATCTAAAACGATGTATAAAAGAAATTAAATAAATAAATAAGAAACAGATTTTCACAGACGATTCGGCACCCCTTACCTAATGCGCATGCGTTACTCGTAAACATTCTTCTCTGTCTGAGACAGACAGGCGACAATATTTGTTGCTAATACTAAACACTTATTTCCTCGAATTTCGTTAGAGATATATTTCTCATTGAATTAATTCAGTTCTCACTTCTGCAAGGCAAAGATTCGTTCTTTAGATGCGCTTTGCATTGCGCTGCATTTAATATTCTTGGTAGTTTAAAGTGTAACTACTGATTGTACTCTGGGATATTGTACGACAGTTTCTGTGGAAAGTTGCAGAACTCTGAAGTGTTTCTTCTGATAAAATAAATTTTATCAACCTGTCGTCAGTCATGTGTGCATTCAATCTATTGCGAACCCGCACATAGGCAACAATATGTTATGAAAATAAAAATAAGTCTCAACATTTTTGTTTGCCATCATTACATAGCATTGCGAATCTTCGCATTTACTTCAGACAATATGAAATAAAGGTGCAAAAGACAACTGATGACAGGATCACTCGATGAAACTGGGAATTTCCTCCTTCTGTGGTAAATTCTCATATTCCGGAAAAGAGCCAACTCTCACGTGACCTCTTCACCCTGCGGCACATAATTAACACATCTCCTGGACGATTCTAAGTGTTTTGGCAGAATGCGAGCCAAGGTTGTGTTTCACGCGGTCGAACTATAAGTTGGCAGGACAATATCACATCTGTAGTCTCTAAAATATCATAGAGGTTTACAAGTGATAACATATAAACTTTGGCGAAATTTTCTTATAGGCGTATTTTTTTTTTAGCCCAAAGGGGTAATTTGCCCAGAAGGGCTATTAATTTTGTTTTAGTACTTTGCGTCGATTCACTATAAACGGCGAACCATGTTTTAAATTGTTGCCACCAAATATTATCGCCCTGTGTTATATTTAAAGCAATTAAATAATGAAGAATCTGTATTATATTTAAAGGAATTAAATAATGAAGAGTCATATTATCATTTCACGTCTCATCATTTGGAATATTAAAATTTTGCATTTCCATAGATTTGAAAGAAATTTTTCCCTGTAAATTCAGTTAATCGATTATTATTACTTTTGTAATACTTAGAAATTAGTACATTTTGCGGATTTAACTTCAAAAGTTAGAAAAAGGCTACAAGATATTTTAATCCATTATATATGATAACTAAGTCATTCTAGTTTTATGGATTAGTAAACAGACTGGAGCCCTGCCATTTTGTTTCCACATTTCTGTTTTTAATTTTCATTATTTGGCCAATAATTGCAATTCATGTTTTCCAAAGCGTTCTTTATTTTTCTTTTGCAAAATAGTAGTTGACTATCAAAGCAAGTTACAGTTAAGGTTCACTGAAAGTTGCGTGCGTACGTGGGCTAATCAGCGACTTTTCTGCCGCATAGGTGCTTTAATGTTCCGTGTATGCAGTGAATTATAAGATGGTAATATAGAAAAGTTCACTATGCTTATAAAGCACAGCGCAACTATATTTTGCTTTGCACAGCTACATTTCAGCACTGCGCAGTGACGTTTGGTTTCATTTTGTTTGATTATAGCAAAGCATTCGAGTTTCTAAGAAAAACTGGCTCTTATTCATGTTACACATGGGGAAAACCATAAAAACGTCGACGTAGCCAGCCCATTTGGGGGTATTTTAATTGCGGACCGAACTACCAGCGTTGTATGACTTTAAAGTTCCTCCACTGGGGGGGGGGAGCACGCAGTAAGTGAAAAATTTGAGGAAGCAATACTTGCAGTGTACTTATGCACTTTCTAGAAGCAAGGAATATGCATATGATCACAACCAGGTAAAACTGAAGCTGAAAAGATGCGAACTTCTTAGGAGGAAAGCTTCTTAGGATTTATGATCTTTTGCATAGCAAAATGGCACATATCGAAATATGGTATCTTCGAGAACTTTGTGGAATTACAGCTGAACTAGTCCAATATCCTGATAATCATCGAACTTTAAGAAAAATTTTATGCAAAATGACTTTTAAAATGTGACTCTTCCTTGGCTTTTGAGAGAATTCTCAAATTCCAATCGAACAATAAATGAAAGCCAGAGTATCGGCAATACTGGGAATCCTTGTAAAGAAATGAAATCATCGAAGTAAATGAAACTGAATAAAGAACACAAGTAAAAGAAAATGGACGCAAGAAAAGGCATCCCCCACCTCTTTTGGGTTCATTCTCTACCCCTCAATATCCAGTCCGAATTTCGTGCATCCGCTTCGACTTCCGCCTATCGGCGAAGAAGCGAACAATGGAATCGGAGAAGCGCTCGGAAATGCCCGACTAGCGTGTTCTGTAGCTATTACGAGTATTGTTCTGCCCCCCATTACGACCAATAAGGCAGACTACGATCACTGGCAAGGAGGAAGTGGGTATAAAAAGAATACCTTTTTTATTTTTATGCAGTATCGTACGATTCCCGGCTCATTTCTGACGTATTAAGGGACAATTTTCTTTCTGGATGACTCTATCATTTTGCTAAGTGAGACGGGATGGGTTGGTTGCCTATCCGACGTATAGCGATTTGCATCGTATTTCTTGCTATGCTGAATGGAAATGGCTTATCATAAAACTATTACTTTCAGACCTCATTATCTTACAAAGAGCTTGAAATGAGCTCTTAAATCACTATAAATATTTTAAATACAGTTGTTAGCAACTCATTTAACAGTTGAGTCTGGAAGATGTCTTCCAGACTCAACTGTTAAAGTAGTACATTGTTTAATGTACTACTTGACATTTCAAACCACAGTATTGTAACGGAATAGGATATTAGCACTTTGCCTTTAGCAGTACAGGTATAGTCCTTTCGCATCGTATGGAAGTATTGTGATGCATAGTGGTGCAGTGGGAGAAGTACATAGGGCAACTGGCTTGTACTATTATAAATAGTAAAAATCATGTCTTATCACATTAGAAAGCGGAAGTAAAAATAAACGCATGTACATTTAATTTAAAACTGCATTATAAAAATATATTACAATATATGAAATTAAAAAGTATATGTTTGAATTCATAATTTGAAATGTTAGATTTTTTTAAATTAAATAATCTGTGAAAATAAAATATTAGTACAACTACGAACAATTATATATATATATTGTGATGCCCTGGGAAATGTATCGAGTTTAAATTTACGATCTAAAATTTTATTTCCATTTTTAAAGGCGTAATTCTACGCAACAGTATTTTTCTCGAATAAAAATAATCTGACGTGGATACCCCATAAACTCCTTGTACGACCTATTTAATTATACATACATATATATATTGCCAGTCATAAAAGCAGCGATTGAAATAGCCATTCTAAAAAATCTCAACGAATTTACCAAAATCTGACTCCCAAGTAGCTATTTTAGCGATTAAGAATTCCTTTCCTTTTTCTGCATTGATTTCTTACATAAATTTTGTTCTTGCTTTAATTCCAAACTACAAAAATCAAATTTCTTGGGTCAAAGGGCACAGTGGCCATTTTAGTAATGATCAGGTTTAGCCAAAGAAGCACCTCTTAATCAAGATGGTATTGAAATCACCCTTCCATGGTCTTGCTAAAATTTCGAGACCATCTAAAACAACTTGCTTCAAAATATTGGCAATATTTGTGGAATAATGCTTCACAGGGAATTATGTAAGCTTCGCATCTCTCTACTCGAATCCTTCAATAAATTATACCGTATAAAAGGATACGGACCCTTCTCCATATATTTCTACGCAAGAAATATGGCAAACTCCGCCATCTGTATACGTGGTGAACAGTGCCCCTTAACTGAGGATAATCACATAAAATCCCCACCAACTGATCTCCAGCACTCCAAAGGTTTCTAATTAAAAAGAAATATCAGTATCCGAAGATAAAAAAAATTTTGCAGTGACTCTCTTCCTACGGGCTAGATCTTTATCAAGTATAAATTTCTTATGCTGCATAAATTTAATGAACTTTTACATCTTGTGAATATGTTAAAAAGTATCCCACTTGTCGAATTAAGTGTAATAATCTTTCATAATTGTAATAACCCCTGGACACTTTTTTAGTATTATTACAGTTCATTACAACATTATGTACACAGTACTTATTATATTTATATCATTATGTTTCTCTATTACCTTTGTCACACCAAAACGAATGTTCAATTGAATTTGTGAATTTCAAATTGTTTTAAAACTATATCGTAATCTCTTTATGCCTTAAATCATTATTTTTAATAAATACTGTATGCAGGGTGTATGGTGGGACTGCACGATGTACCATAAAAGGTAAACTATAGATCCTTTGGAAAGCTTCAGTTGCTCATTTCCTCAAACTTTCTTGGATGATGATAATAATAATAATAATGGATTGTAAGTTCTTATAAAAGCATGCAAAATATTGGCACTGCTGATTGCAGTAAAAAGGAGAGGCGCACAACTAGATGTTAAAGCAGTTCCATATACAACATATCAACGTTCTACAGCTAATCGTTTTTGAGTTATGCGAAATAGATATATACATATACACGTAAGTACATACGTGCAGAGGTCACGGAAAAAAATTCCTTTTGAAACCATTTTATATACATTTACAATCCTTTTCGAAAACAAAATAGTCCTTTATTCTGTCCGTATGTACAGGTACAGGTAAGAAGCTAGTCCAACACCTCCGTAGTACCACAGGTAATTGAGGTATTGCTGAACCTAGCTAACTGTTAAGCTTTCCACCCCAATTTTGAGGGAGAACACCCCTGGGGTGGTCCGAAGATCTCTCGCCCCTCTTCCTCTACCATCAACCGTTTGACTGATTTCTGGTATTATTAGTGTACACAAATCATACTGAAAGGAGACTGTCCTTGAAAAGTTGAACAACTGACGCTTCCAAAAGTATAGATACTATATGTACAAATGTTCTTTCTATAGCGGAAGGTGTAACAAGCAAGTCCTTGCAACTCCCGCCCATCAGCATTGCGTACAGAAAAAATGAAATTGTTGGGACATTAAATTATAAAAATTTAAATAAATACATTTTAGTAGTATTATGCAGATGCGTAAGCATTAGCTATGACAAATATCCAGTCTGAGTCTATGGATATATAAAAGAATGTTTCTGATCTTGGCCCTTAAATGTCTGTTCTTTATTGCGTATTTTTTAAACGGTATTAGATTGTTGTTAGGCTTAATCAGATGTTTACCATCTGTCAGATTACAGTCAAAAAATATAATGATCAGGGTGAGCCCTTTCGCCACATTTGCAGAGATCCGTGGGGCACATGCCTCTGTCATGAAAGTATGTGGGGAAAGGACCGTGCCTCGTGATATACTGATTCGGAACATGGTCATAGTGCAGTGCTTCTTTGTCAGTTCTTGGGAAAAAATCGTGGACTCTTCTGCCTTGCAATGAAGAATCCTATTCTTCTTGCCATTTTGAGTCGACTATTGCATTCAGAGTAAATTTTATATGGGACTTGGATCAATCACCTCACTGTTGATGTTAGTCGGTGCATCCTTTGCAAGAGGTCAGCCGCCTCGTTGCCGTTGTGGGCTTTCCCCCATTTGAGGAAAAACTGGATTTCTGGGTGGGCGCGTATTGTGTTTTGAATACCCTGAATCAGTTGGTTCTTACTGTTTCTGTCCTTCAAGGTGTATAATGCAGATTGACTATCTGAACATATTGCAATTGTCCTGAAATTATTTGTGATGGCTTTATTTACTGCAGATTGAATTGTTGACAGCTCAGCTTGATAAAGAGAATTTCCTGGAGATAATTTTCCTTGCCGTATTGGAGTAGAGGAACATGAGTAGATTATTAACGCTGTACCCACTTCCCCATGAATTTTAGAGCCGTCTGTAAATGCTCTTGGAAATCTCGACTAGAAACCGGTGATGCGACCATATTGGTTATTAAATTACAATACTTTGCAGGATGGTAAGTCAATGGTATGGCTGAAGACTCATATTTTGATGCAAGAAAGGTGGTGCTTTCAGGTAAGCATCTTCTTTCAACTGGAGTACTTTGGTTTCATGATTCCTTTGTTAGAATTAAATGAAGGAGAGGTAGGTATCCCAGTGAGAACGTATTAAGAGTAATTAGCCTCGTTCTATATTCTTTGCAGATATTCAGGAGAAAAGGTATGGCAAAAAGTTTCCTTTTCTTCCTTTCTGTCATAGTCTCCGCCCAGAATGTAGCCCCATAACTAGCTATATTCGATATTACTGTTGTATATAAAATCTTTTGAATATGAGGACAAAATCCCCAGTTTCTGCCTTGCATTTTTTTGAAGTAATTAGCGATTTGAATTGTCTTTTTCTGAGTATCCGTGAGATGATAAATAAAATTCAGTTGATTATCCATGTGGATACCTAGAAACTTCAGGACTTGGATAATCTTAATTTTCTTTCCTTCCAGGATGAAGATTGGCTTCCTTAAAAGCTTTTGGCCTGGTTTGTTAAAAAGTATAGCCTTGGACTTCTCTTCCGAAATGCAGAATTTCAACCTCTGGCATTCTACGTTAAGTTGTTTGAGATAACCGTTCACATTCCTTTCAAGGATGTCTCTAGTCCTGCCACTAACAACAAACGCAGTGTCATCCGCCAAAGCGAAGACCTTCGTATAATCGGGGAATTCATACTTTAAGACGTCATTAAATGTGAAGGCCCAGAAATCAAAAATGATCAAAAACTCCGGCAGGATCCTTGAGGACATCCTCAAGTAAATGTTTTGCTGGTTACCATGTTGTTATGGATGAATATGCTTTCTGTATTATGAAAGTAATGTATGAGAATACTGAGAAGATTAGAAGGACAGTTGGCTTTGCGTGTAATATTGCAGGTCACCATAGTGAGTCGAAACACTTTTTAATCAAAACAAATAACTGCACTATGTTCATTTTTTGATTTATTCTGTTGGATTCGCTTCAGTATTGTATCTATTGCATGAATGGTGCTTGTGCTGGCTTTGAATCCGTACTGGTTTTTACTGATTATTTGATTTTCGATGAAGTGATGTCTCAGTCGTCCGGTAATAAGTCTTTCTAGAACTTTTTCAATGGCAGGCAGCAGCTTTATTGGCCAAAATGTAGAAGGATCTTCGGGGTTTCTAACCTTTTTCTCAAAAAGTATTATTTGCCCTTTCTTCATGTTATCAGGAAAGGTCGATAATTCTAAGCATTTATTGAAGAAATTAAGAAGGAATCTTGAATCATAATTGTGTATAAAGTTTAGAATTTTGTTGTTTATAGAGTCAAAGCCCACGGCTTTTTTATTGCTGAGGTGCTTGATAATATTATTCATTTCTTGTAGAGTAAAGGGGAAGTCGTATGAGCCGTTATGTGAGAGATTGGAAATTCTAATCTCTCTTTGCTCGGGCGTGTCATCTTCTAAATTGTCTTCCATGAAGATGGCGTCAAGGATCTTGGTTGCTGCTTCTTGCAAGATACAATCTGGGAATCAGGAATACTACTGCTGTTGCTTGCGGATCTTTGTTAGGAAGCGTAATTTTTGTGGGAACGAGAAATTTCCTTGTTGCCAATTTATGGAGGATGCCATATGTATCTTTATTTTGAGAACAAATTTTTTTCCACGAGGTTAAGTCAGCTCCTATAATTTTCTTTTTGTAAATCCTTCTTTGTTCGTTATATCTTACACAGCAGCATTACTGGAGTTGTCGTCCAGTATATATTTTATTTTCCTTTTTAAGGCTTTAGTTTTATTACTTTCTGCCCTCAACTCTTTTGTCCACCAATTTACAGTGAGTTTATTTCTTGAAGCTCTAATTTTAAAGCTCTGTTGAGATATTCTTTGTATGATTGAGAAAAAGTTACTGGAGAATTCATTTAATTGGTTGCGATCCCAGCAGTAGTTTATGCCATTCATAATGGAAGTTTTTTTTAGCAAGAAGATTTTTAAATTGTACAGACGTCACGCAAAAAAATCGTCCATGTGGATTCGAGAACCATCAAAATGGTTATTTCCGTTGAAATGCGACATCCGAAGTTTTTCGCAGTTACGAAATTTTCTGTATTTCGTACTAAGAAGTAATTAACAACGAAATCTAATCTCGCAAACAATTTGTGCAAAGAAATACAGTGAATGTAAATCGATTTTTTTTTTCAAACAAACTGAGCACTTCCAAGATGCTTTACGCTCTAGTTTGTCAATTGTAAATCTTCGTCCTGAAAAACTTTGAGGAAATAACAATCTCACAATTTGACGCTAACAGCTGATAGTAAATATATGAAGTAATGCAATAACAGCCCTAAATAATCGTTTATTGTTAGTAATGGTCGTGTGTTGATAACAATAATTCAAGATACAGATCATTACATTTAAGATCACGGATGTTGAGTTAAATGAGTCGTCGTTCAGAAGAAAACTGGGAAACATATTAATTATTGCTCATGAATATTTAGATACCTCGTCCATTTATGCGAATTGCGCTTAAAAACTCTCAGTCAAAATTTAAGTAGCTTAATCTACCACTTTAGGTAAATCCTTAGAACTGAATTCAAATCAGTATTTTAAACAACCCAGTGGAAACACTTAAAATCTGTTTGTACGAATGTTTTGCGGAGAATTTCATATTTGCAGGCTACAATGCAGTGAGCGTTTTAATTAGCTGTTAAGTATTAAATTTCAGTTTATGTGTACATAAAACTATTTTTATTCACGTTTTGGTATTTATCAACATTTTCTACACTTTTATTGCTTAATTCATAAAAAGCGTAAAAAATTATCTAAATATAAATAAATGTATATATGTATTTTTGGAATTTTGGAAAGGGGGGGAGAAATGATCTTCTAGCAATAGTGTAAGGGGTTTTTTGGGCAAAACAGTTGAGAACCACTGCTTTAGTATCTTATCGATGTTTATCATTTAGGCGTTTTGTTTGTACTACTCGCCGAAGGGCTCTTCAATTTTTCTTGTTGCCAAGAATTGCAGTAAAGAGACTTGATTTATATTTTAAGAATTAATAAGTATTTTATTCGATTTGTACCAACAACTTGCAATTTTCAGTATTTGTTCGTACTATATTATAAATTTTAGCTTATATTATGATAACAGAAATTAGTGCTTCATATGAATGTTTGTGACTATATAAAAAAGGTTGCTTAGCAGGAATTTGAAAATTTATTTAAAAGGCTTCAGATCTTTCCAAAAGCTCATCATTATCAACGCATACCATCTTGTAAATAATTACCCAGCAAACAGGAAGTAGAGAACATCACAGAATCAGCTTTTAAACCCACGCTCGCTATTTTTATTGTGAATTAGTAAAAAAAGGTTTATCTCTGCTCCGAAACAAAGTTACTGAAGTCAGAAAACATTTCTACCGAACACGGAATTAGAAATTAAAGAGAGAACCAAAAGAGACCCAGTTCCGCTTGCGATTAGAATTCGTACATTCGGGAATGGGGGAGAAGCTCATGAATCTAGACAAGTATTTTTCAGCCCTGCATGACATTATACTGTGTAAAATAACTGTTTTTTTAAATAATAATACTAAAAAAATCTGATGTGGACACCACAGGATTTACTTGTACGGTTGCAAGTAAATCCTGTAGTTATACACATTTTTTGTTGCATTTTATTAAAACTTATTTCCTTGAATAATTCTAACTTAATTAACCCATCCCTCAAGGCAAGTTGAAAATGACAATAAATAATGTAAATTTTGAAATTAAATATCACGGTCAATTTTGTCGGGAGTCAAACTTTTTGTATTTTTTTTTCATAACGAGTATTAAAATTTTCCCAAATATAAGTACAGGAACCGAGAGACCGTATTAAATGTTAGATTTTGTTATTTGTGTAAGTTTTTTCTTTTAAATTGGGCATTGTCAACGCATAAATATTTTTGTAATTTAAAACACTTCTGTAATTGGAAGTGCATGACTGCGACCTACGATTGTGAAAATAAACGCCGGGCATGGATTTTTAAGCTGGGCAAGCAGGTGGGTATATATTCCCTTATACCCCCTTATATAATGTAAATTTGAATATATATATATAACATTGAATTATATATATTATTACAAAATATTTTAAAAAAATATAAATATACCTAGTATTTTCGCGCATTAAGCTGCTGAAGAAACATCAGTTAAGACATAATGTAAGAAATTTAGAACTACTTTTTCAGAAAGACGGAAATTGAAAATCATAATTAATAAATTTAAAAAAATCCTATAAATGCAACAAAGGATTTTTAAAGATTGTTAAAACCAAAACTTTTAAACAAGCATACTCCAATTCAAAAATTATTTCTGACATTTAAAGAAATTTAAAGAATCCCACTAGAATACGAATTTAGTCGACTACAGTGTCACTTCATCGGGAAAAAGAAACATTGAAACCTATTGAAATCTCTCTTCTACAAAAGCCCTTGCTTTTCTGTATCCAGAATTAGCCGATGAATCATTTCAAAGTATTTTAATTATAACAGTTCCCCCGAAAATTCTGGCCCTTTCCCAAAGCAAGAAAAAAATTCTTAAATAAATTTAAATTAGAATCTTATATCTAACATTTCACTTAACAAAAATGAAAGTGAAATAATAAAATACTTCATTGAACAAAATAAAACAAAATATTGCCTTTAAATTATGATTTTCAATTTTCGTCTTTGTGAAAAGTAGTTCTAAATTTCTTACTATATATATATGTACTTTTGGTATTGCCTATTTCAATCAAAAAGGGAGGTGCGCTACTAGATGTTATAGCAGTAGCATTCAAAATTGCAATGTTTTACGGCTAATTGGTTTTGAGTGACACATCGTATGTACAGACATCTTGAAAAAATCCATGTTGAATCTTTTATCCATGTTAATCCGTTTTGGAACGAAGAATCTTTTATTCAGTCCGTACGTATAGACGTCATGCAAAACAATAGTCAAAATGGATTTGGGAATTGTCAAAATGGATATTTCTATTGAAGTCTGATAACTGAATTTTTTTTAGATTACAATACTTCCTTTACTTCCTTTACTTTGAAAGTATTGTAAGTAAAGGAAGTAAAAAGAGAAAACTTCACCTGCTCCAGATTATAGTACAACGCTTGAAATAGATTTTACTATTCAAAAAAATTTTAAATAATTGAAATACAACATTATAAGGATTGGAAAAAAAGATTCAGTAGCATTTAACATAATACACGACATTACGCAATAATCTGAATTTAATCCCTTTTAAAACTGTGACGATGCACAATGTTTCACAGTAATAAACTATTTTTATTTAACTGGACTGCAAAAACTCAGCAGCAGTCTTATGCTCTACACAAAATCACCGAGCAGCTTCAAAATCACGCATATCCACAAAATACTTTTCTACAAAGAACGTTCAAAACATTCAGCTCGTAATCTTCTGCGACTCAAATTAGACTGATGCCAATGCCTTTTATAAAATATGCGATAGGCGTTACACTTTCTTAAAATTAACTAACAAGATATCTTGCTTAGAGATCACTTTTTGATTGTGTTACATTGGTACAAGAGCAGATCGCCTGGTTGTTACAAGCTGTCAGCAAATAAATCGATCCTTTCAGGTTTATAGTTTTTCTCTTCAATCGCATAGCTTTCTGTAGTAGACAAATAAAAGTTTGTTAATTTTAATCTGCGCTTTCTGTAAGATTATTCTCATACAGTTAGAGCGATTACTTGCCACCATTTCTGATATAACTCACAGTGCATTAATTAATATACAGACAAATACTACAGTTACAAATTTACCGCTTAGCTAACTTGAATTGCATTAAATGCACATTTATTAGTACAACTTAATAGTCTTCTTAAATCTTTCAAAGCAAATCTCTTAAAACTAAAATTAAAGACTACTTTAAATGAAGAACCGAAGGCGGAATATAGAGAATTACTTCGGATTTGGAACTGAGAGTGACACAGAAAGACTTTATTCTCTGTTTTATGTTCCCTCTTTAGGAAGAAACGTTCCCTCTCATGGACAACAAAAATGATTCTAAAGGGAACGGAATTAATTAAAGAGAATGAGACCAGCGCTACAGTTCTCAAAACGTGGGCATTCAGACGAAATCCCAAATCCGAGAGTGTATGCCGCTGAGAAGAAAGGCTGTGAAGTTGGGATTACGGAGAACATGATTACTTGGGTAATTATTCAAGTTTCGGTGAGCTAAAGACGAGAGGAAAAAATTGGTTTTTAATTGGATACCTTAGAAATGAAACATGCTGATCCTGTTAACTTAAAGGATGCGTATATATGTCTACTGCATGTATGTAGCGTAGAATTAAAATGTCGAGGAAATCTTCTTTAGAATATAGGATTTAATTTTATGTGTTTTGTTCAAGAAACATTGCTTGAAAAGCGAATAAGACTTTCCTATTGTTAATTTTTTCCCGTGCTATATAATCTATCTCTCGTCATATTTAAGTATGTCTTAATAAATAATGGACTCGTAATCTTGAGAGAATTGAAATGCTTATTTCAAAAACTTTAACAGAGTTCTCCCTTTCTTGTAGTAGAATCAGTGTTTCCCATTTCAAATAAACGTAACATAGTATATCCACAAAACAAATCCAAGATATTAAAAAGTTCATTTTCAAATACATCTTTGTTATCAGAAACATATGTTTTTAAAATATTAATCTGTTTAAAAAAGGAAAAAAAAGCTGAATGATTTCAGATTTTAATAGACGCCCAAAAGGGTTTTTTAAGCTTTTTTACGCTCTCGCTGAACTCGCAGTCTACCAGTCTGTTCTGCAGTTACATTCACTCCCACTAACCCCCCTTTTTTTGAATCTTTTCAGCTTTATTATTAAGCATCATTTTCTTCGCACTTATACGTCGTACACAATTCAACAATTAAATTACAAAAATTTTAAAAGCAACATAGTATACTTTTAGAATTTCTGATGCAGCGTTAAGCATTATTTTCACTTATTACGTGCTTCGCCCTTAAGCACTACACTGAAAGGAGGGATGTCCCGTTGAGATGTTTACGTGAAACTGGCTCGTATCCACGTTACACATGGGAAAAACGCCCATGCAGCCAGTCCGTTCGCGGAGACTCGAATTCGGGACCGAACTACCAGGGTGCTGCTCGGTCTCTGGCGAGCAATGTTAAATATTGGCATATATTTTTCTGTTTTTTTTCCAGTATTTTCTCAGTTCATTATATCAGTGTTCAGTTTTCTTACTAAGATAGCTTTCTAACCCTCCCTTTTTTTGGTCTCCTTATTATTAAAGTTTTGCGGGTCTATTATTTTTTATAAAATATCCCGTTCTTGGCGCTCAAGCCACATAAAATTCGATTCAACAGCAAAATCACAAAATATTTAAAAACAACATATCTTTAGAATTTCCGATGGACGGTCTTTAACTCTGGAGATAAAAATGTTTTATTCCGAACAGTGCTCACTGCTCCCTTTGAAACCGCCACGTTTGTAAATAAAAAATTTGTACAGTTTTACAAACTATAAAACAGGTAATAAAAAAAATTCAAAATTCGGGCTTCTACGTGCCCTTGTTCGGGTGGAAGACTACGTTTTTCAAAATTTGAAGGTTCTAGGTGGCGTTGTTTTTTTACAGTGCGAGAAACATGTATACATTCATGCAGATTCTTCATTATTAAATTTCTTTAAATATAATACAAGGCAATAATATTGGGTGGCAACAATTTAAAAAGTGATATGCCGTTTATAGTGATTCAAGGCAGAATGCCATTTCGAGACTAATATCGCCTTCAGGACTTATGCGCCTTTTGGGCTAAAAAAATGATATCTAAACATTAATACAGAGTTTTATTGCCACTTACTTATAACAATAGCATCTAGCAATTATTCCTTCCATTTCTTCAAATTCATTGTTTTATTAAAACTTAAATATTTTAATAAAATAGTGAATTGGGGGATGCAAAAACAATGGAAAAAAGAATGAAAGTTTTAATCAATAAAAGAACGAAGAAAATTTTAATTAAATTTAAAATTTCGTAAATCTTTTTTCTTTTATTAAAATTTTACAGAATAGTGTTTCGTTATTAGCATTAATAGAACACAGAAGAATCACATACATTTGTAAATTTAAATAAATACTGAAAGCCATATTTGCTATTTGAAATCAATTTAATATCTTATTTTGTTTTTGAGAAAAATGTTCTGTCTATTTGTTTTTAAACAATTCTTAACGTATTTACAGCTATTGTGATGTTTAATTATTTATTAACTAATTATTTCATACTGTTTCACTTTCACGCATAAAATTTTACGGCTAATTTTAATATGAGACCTACGTATTCAAACAGAATTCTTTGTATTTTTTATCTTGCTCAAGATTTAAATTTAATTATGTTTACATTTAATAGAAATGGCGGATGTTATATAAATACTGTTTTATTGTCCGTCTGCATTTTCATCGCTGATATTTCTAACAATTCGTTTTCTACAATAATTTGTTATAGCAATTATAAAAATTTTTAAATCATCAAAGCTTTTGATTTATTACCATTGTTCAAAATAAAGCAGAAATAAAATATTTAATGGAGCAATTATTATTTAAAATACGAATTTCTACAAAAGATCAACCTGATGCCATGGCTAAGACTGCTGGACACTGTTAATTCGTTCATTTATTAAGAGGCAACTGACAAGACAGACTCTATTGGATCCTCACGTTTTTCATACGCATTTTCATGAGTATGGCCAGTTTCCTTTAGAGTTTCTCCACGAAACTCTCAATACAAGAAGCTCTCTTTCTGTTAAGACTGATAGCTCTGAGTGTTTTGACGGAATAAATAATCTAACTTCTACAACAGAAATTTATATCATCCACTTGTAGAGACATTACGTTATTTTGAAGCAGGGGTACATGAAAAACGCAGTGCCTCGCTGGGACTCGATCATGGACCTCTCGAATACGCGTCGAGTGTGCTACCGTTACACCACGAAGGCATGCTGGAAGGAGGGAGAAAATACCTTAAATACTAACCCTTTTAAAGAGCGACTGGGGATTATGAGACCCAACCGCCAAATCCTGGTGGTGAAGAATCATCATCCAACATTTTTTAGTTCGTGCGCCATTGTAGAGTCATGAACTTTCCTTGAAAGTAGGAGACATGAAAAATGTGCAGTACCCTCAGTGGGACTCTAACCTGGGACCTCTGGAATATGCGTCGAGTGTACTACCGTTACACCACGAAGGCATAATGGAAGGAGGGAGAAAATACCTCATACACTTTTTAATCATTTGTATCATGAGGAGACGCTTATTCATTATTACATGTATAAAAGGTTAGGCTGAAAGTAAAAAAAAAATTATTCAAGAAAGCAAAAACATTTGCTCAAAATTATTTTTTATTCGAAGGATCTGAATTTAGACTAACAGAACCGCGCTAATTCACTCATGAGGTGTCCAATACTGCCTGTTCTTGGAACTCTTGGACATCCTGGGTTCAAAAACAACTGAAAGAAATTCAGCAAACGATGAAATTCTGTATAATTATTAGCACAGATAAAAATATTTCATTACGATCGTCTCAGAGATGGGAAAAAATCAGTTTGGATCTCATATTTCTGTTTCCAAGCGAATGACTGCAACTTCTACTACGTTTTCTTCTCCCCTTCCCTGCAACAGCGACGCTATCATAAAGTTGAACTTTAAGCTCCAGCAAAACTGCATTCAGTGGTATATTATTTCTAATTATTACGTTATTTTCTTTATTTATTTCCTGTGCAACTGCTTAAAAATATTTTTTTGAAGTATTATGGGCTCGGTTTAGGGTGACAAAACGGACTGAATGAAATTTTGTGGTTTTTTGCATCTGTGACATAAAAATGTGTCAATTCTCTTTAGAAAGGCCTCCAGATAGAAACTCCTCCTTTCGCACGGATAATCTCTGAGTAGCTTGCCGTAATAAATAATCTGACCGTAAGTCTCAAGTCAACAAAAATAATACACTCACTTCCAAAAGTTAAGCACGGAGAGGAAAATGCTTATTTCTGGAAGCCAATCAGAATTGAAGGGGATGCAATTCGCTGCAGAGGTAGATGTAAGTATGCAAATATGTTAGGTAACAGCCAATCGCGCTTTCATGTCAAGAAATATGCAAAAAAGGCAGTCTTATAAGAAGCCAGCTTTATGAAAGGTTACAGAAGTTCATTGTAAGTGCTGATAGAAGGTGTTTAAAACTTTCGTACAATTTGTTTTCAAGGCATATGTGTTCCTATGACTTCCAGAAGACGAATGGAAGATTCTGAGCGCTGGCGTGCTGTGGGGCGCATTGAAGCAGGACAGTCGATCACAGATGTTGCTCTTTCCTTCGACGTTCATCATTCTGTAATTTCACGTTTATAGAAACAATTCCAAACCACACAGACAGTTGTCCGAAGCCCCGCAGCCGGTCGCCCAAGGATTACAACCCCTGCGGAAGATTGATATATTGCTATTGTAGACCTCCACACGTGTGACATCTATGGTTACAGCGTCCATCGGTAAGGCGATATCTGCAGCTACTGTACGCCGAAGATTACATGTGAGTGGAGTGTACTCCCGGGTACCTCGAGTTTGTGTTCCTCTACCTGTCCAATCAAGAGGGGCACGATTACAGTGGTGCCGGGAACATGTCAATTAGAATGTGTCTGACTGGGGAAATGTCATGTTTACTGATGAGTCAAAATTTACTCTGAAGCCAGATGACAAGCGTATAAGGATATGGAGTGAACAACGAACACGCAATCAGTCCCAAAACATCACCGAACATCACGCATTCCGAGGCAGAAGCATTATGGTGTGGGCAGGGATTTCATTAGGATATCGCACCGACCTGCAAATCTTTAAATGGGGTTCTTTGGCGGCTGTCCGGTATAGAGATGAAGTCCTAGAACCCATTGTGAGATTGTACGCTGCAGCAGTTGGCCCTACTTTTGTTTTAATGGACAATAACGCACGTCCCCATAGAGCTGACATCGTCGATGACTACCAAGAGAGTGAAGGATTGCGCGTGTGGCGTGGCCAGTATATTCGCCCGACCTTCATCCCATTGAAAATCTTTGGGATGCTCTCGGCCATGCTGTATCTTCATGTTTCCCACCTCCAGCCACTCTTATTGAGCTGGAAACTGCTCTACAAGAAGAATGGCGATTGCTTAATTCTGCGGTGGTTGACCACCTAATTGAAAGCATGGTCACGAGGTGTAAACTTTGTATACAGATGAGGGGGGATGACATTCCCTATTAATGTCCTTTTTTTCATTTTATGCTGTTTGTTTTCACTTTATACCTAATTGTATTTAAGTCTCCAGTATGTCATTATCTGATAACTTAAAAATATTTAATATTCTTTTCATTTCTGTATATAATTATTGATTTTGTTTTATGCATAAATATCGATGCTACTTTCCTGCCGAATTTTGTGTCAATCAAAGCAGTATTTGTTGATTTTTTTGCATTTTACATCTTCGTGCTTAACTTTTAGAAGTGAGTGTAGTTATTTAATAGCCTATTAATGATCAAGGAGTTAAAACAGCAGAATATTTAAAGTTCACTCGAGATTATGTTTCTTTCTTTCTTTTTTTTTTAATTCTGCATGACCGTAGATAGGCCTTGAGTGCTTTTGCTATAACAAACCACCACCGAAAGTTTTATTTAATGAATTTTATTCTTCTTTTGTAAAATGTTGTTTAATTTTACTTTCCTTTTGAATAATCATCTAGAAAACAGGTGCCTGGAAATAGATGCATCATGTCATTTGACACGCAAATTGATTTGCAGCACAATTAGACTAACCCTCTGTTTATCCCAAAGGGCTCCGATTCTAGTTATTCTGTCCCGTTCCTTCCTATTAATAGCAGAATTCATAAGACAGAGTCATCGTTATGACTCGTGAACATGGTGATACCGGACGCTAAAATTTGGCAACTGACAATCTCCTCAAACGCATTATGGTAGAAAAGCAGTTACACCGCCGGATAATCTTCTTTCTCGATCTCTTCCAGTTATGTCCATCTTCGCAGTGTTACAGAGCGACCGAAAAGAAATAAAGAAATAATCTTGGTAGCAAATTGCTTTTTTGAGGTCATCTTGTGCCCCTTTTCGACATCATTCGGGAATTTCCAAAGACAGGAATGGAACCCCAGCTATTCGGACACTAATCGAACGATAGTTATCAGTGGGGATGTCGAGGGAAACAGAGCCCCCTGCGAAAGGAGGAAGAGATAAATGAATACGGTCAACGGAGGGTACGGCTGGATGAGGTTAATGAAAACGTCACTATCCAGGTCGCGAAAGAGTAAGACATATTGATAAGCTTAGATGAGCGGAAAGAAGTTAGTTCTCTTCTATTAAAGGTTATAAAACTTTCCTATTTCTTAACCATCGAATCAATTCACTGGAAAGCCATTTCTTAAGTTCCAATGTATTATCCTCGTTTTAGTCTTTTCAGTGTCCTGCGATCTTTGTTAGCAAATCTTATTAAATTTTACCGTTTAATTTAATCACTTCAGTGTTTAAAATAATCATTAATATTTAAATAATATTACCCTGCCCTATCCCTTCTTTGTGTTTCTCGTTCTCGAAGTTGATGTCAAGTAGCTAACACGTTACTGACTGCAACGAATATTGGTGATTGGTATTGACTAAAATGATTGTTTTATTCCCCGATTTATTACGCGTGGAACTTCAACGAAGACAGTGGGTGGAAAGCGGTAAATTCCGAATTGACGATAGTTAGTTGAAAGTTAGGTATAGTATAGTTTTGAAAAACTAGAATTCTTAAGCTGTATATTTGTTTTTTCAAAAATAGTTTTTGTGAAGTTCTATAATCCAGTAGTCTTAAGCTCGAACTGCTTGCGGGCCTAATGTTCGATTTGAAAGCAACTGATGGGCCATAACAATTTTTTAACAAAATTTACAAATACTTTTTTTACAATAAATAAATAAATAAAATTTTAAATTTCACTTCCTGAATATTTATTAAAACATACATAAATAATAATAATAACTACGCAAAAGAAAAAATTCAAATTCACATGTATTTTTTATCTGCGATCTGAAGTTTTGTACCTGCAAGTAATTTTTATTTATTATACTTTGTAATCCAAACATATTGACAATTAAATATTAATTTTTTTGACATATTTATTTCAAATAATTTTGGTATATTGAATTAATCTCTAAATAACTTATTTTTAGCTTTTACCGGAATACCGGAAATTTCAAAATACTGAAGCACCACCGGCTGTCGGCTGTCAAACTAAATTTACTGACAATACCAAGCTAGGAAATTCTACCAATTACTCTAATCTCGTGCTTTTACGTACAAACATACAGTAATGAAGTCAGGACTTCAATCCATTCATTATATAATTTTTTTACCTTCGCTAGCAGTCGGTCAGACCTTCTCAGCCCATATCTTTATGTCTCTAAAATTGTAAGGAAAGTATTTGCAACAAAGACCTAATTAAAATGCATTCTGGGGGTGTATAAAACTGCTTCAGAGTCCCTACTCTGTCCCTTCTTCACAAGTACAAAACTGAGATTTCGCTCAGGATTCCGTTTTCAATAGTTGAAATAGCTGCCTATTTAGTGCTCCCTTAGTTTATGTCATGTTTGACTGCAATTAAGAGCCAGTTCCTTCTTAACAAGTTCTGCACGAAATTAGACTGGCCTTCAGTGCTTTTGCAACAACAAATCACCATCAAAAGTTTTATTTAATGAATTGATATTCTTCTTCTGCAAAATATTGTTTGATTTTTTGCATACAGCTCTCGGGTCTTGAGTTTGAGACCACTAATATAATCACCATATAACGATGTTACTACAATGATGATATAATCTTCGGGATAACATTTGAATTACTTTATTATTTCAAATATATATATATATATATATTT